>JADBJO010019963.1:7500-10000 GCA_016801955.1 Conus betulinus | reverse complement strand
TGTCAGTGCTGGTTTCAGTTTATTATGTTGTCAATATTTCATTCCAAAAGGTGTTAAAAGCTTTCATATATATCATCTATAAAAAGAGAATTGTAACGTCGAAAAAAAAATGTCAAGTACATTATACCAGATGTCATAACACGAGAACTCCTAGAGGTGTGTGTGTGTGTGTGTGAGTGTGTGTGTGTGTGTGTGTGTGTGTGTGTGTGCGTGCGTGCGTGCGTGCGTGCGTGCGTGCGTGCGTGCGTGCGTGCGTGCGTGCGTGCGTGCGTGCGTGCGTGCGTGCGTGTGTGTGTGTGTCTACTTACGTGTTTATGTATGCTTGCATACAGAGAGAGAGAGAGAGAGAGAGAGAGAGAGACTAGCCAGGCTGTCATCAGTCATCCAATATACAGACACTTACCTGATTGCTCAGGCAATATGAGCTCCCTTTCCCTACAGTGACGTACGTGCCTCAAGGTGGGTTATGCACACGTGCGTGAGTACGTGCGCACGTTTGCACACACAGGCGAGCAAGCATGCTCTCTCTCTCTCTCTCTCTCTCTGTCTCTCACACACACACACACACACACACACACACACACACACACACACACACACACACACACACACACACCTGCGCAAGCACGTACGCACGCACTCAAACACACACACACACACACACACACACACACACACACACACACACACACACACACACACACACACACACACACAACCACATACATCCTACTTTTTTCTTCTCTCATTTTTCTTTTCTTAGTTTTCCTTTTTTTTTGGGGGGGGGGGTGGGAGAGGAGAGAGGGGGGGGAGGGAAGAGAAGAAAGAGAAGAAGAAGAAAAAAAAAAAGAGATGTTAAAAGAAAAAAAAAAAAGAGAAAAGAAAGGAAAGAAAAGAAAAAGGGCCAGCACTCATTGCAACTTCCACTTGAGTGGTCGCGAAGAGGGGGGGAGAGAGCCTTATCAGTGTCGTCTGACAGAAAGTAATCAACGATTCATATGTACAAGACGCATTAATCGTCGAGCGTCTCCCAGACTCTGTGACAAGCTAATCGTTGCCCGGGACCCCCCTAGTCTTGATGAAATGCCTGGCGCCGGGCCAGCCTCTCGCCCACTGACTGACCAAACTGAAACCCACAGCAGCTGGGCCCGTGGAGAGAGAGAGAGAGAGAGAGAGAGAGAGAGAGAGAGAGAGAGAGAGAGAGAGAGAGAGAGAGAGAGAGTGGGGTGTGAAGGCGGGGGAGGGAGGAGTGAGGGAGCGGTGGATCCGGTCTGGTGGTAGCCGTGGTCTTGTCCTGGTTGGCGGTGGTCTTGGTGGTGATAATAATGGAGGCGGCTGTGGAGGTGATCGTGCGGGGATGTATGTATGTGTAGTTAGTTGGTGAGGGATGGGATGGATGGGATGGATGGATGGATGGATGGGTGAGTGCAGGGGGGTGGCAAAGACTGGGGATGTCCGGAGGAATGGTTTCTTTTCGCTGAGTGAGGGCAAGGAGAGGGGAGGGGGGGGGGGAGTCAATGTGGATGGGGAATGGGGTGAGGGGTGGGGGGGTGTGGGTGGTTGGGGTGGGTGGGTATAAAGGAGATTGGAGGAAGGAAACAGTTATTGATCTCCCCTTCTTTGGGTTTGTGGACAGTTGTCCCGCTTTGTTCCGTCTTTCTTCCTTTCTTTTATTCGTTTCTTTTCTCTGTGTGTTGAAAAAAAAAAAGACTGCATGAATATACAGTAATAATGATAAACTGTTAATAATAATAATAATCAAAGGTAAGATTCACGAAAATTTGTCATCTGATTTTTTTTCCCACTGAAGAAAACAGGTTCTAAGCATGTTAGAACACATGTTTTTCTAATGATCTAAGCAGAATAAAAGCCATTTTCTAATGATCTAAGCAGAACAAAAGCCATTTTCTAATGATCTAAGCCAAAGGAAAATGAAAGCAGCGAGGTCAAGACAGGGAACACATAAAAACTGCGGCACCCAATCACAACTGCAACATCAAGCAAAGTGTACATCCTGCTGCAGGGATTCTGGATCCACACTCTGAACCTAATCCGCAACACGGATCTACGGCAGATTCCATGACGTCATTCGCTGGACCATAATGTCTCCTTCCGTCAGGCCACGGTTGAATCTGGTGTGGTCATTTTTCTGGTGTGGTCATTTTATGCAACATCTGGTTCAGAAACAAACTCACAATCAAACAAGCAGACAAAACACACAGGTGAAAAGACAGCTTTCTGTTGAGGAGGTCACGACAGCATAGCTGGGGGCCGGAATAGCTCAGTCAGTAGAGCGCCGGACTCGTGATCCTGGGGGTTTTGGGGTTCGAATTTCGGTACAGGGGGATTTTTCCCCTCGGAGTTAACAACATTGGTTCTGACTCTATTTCCCATACAGTCCTTCGAATGAGACTATAAACCGAGGTTCCGTGTGTGAACGCACGCACAACATCTTGCACACACGTAAAATCCCATCACCAACTTTCGGAAGAGAAGGCCA
>JADBJO010019963.1:0-2500 GCA_016801955.1 Conus betulinus | reverse complement strand
GAAAAATGGCATCAAAAAGGAACGACTTAGCAGGAAAAAGCGTCATTTGTATCACCTTCCCCATCACCGAAAGAAGACGTAGAAACTCCTGAGTCAACTTCCATGTTGACCCAGAAATCAAAAAGACCTCCTCCTAAAATACCAGAAAAACAAAAAAAAAATGCCACATTTCAGCATCCACAAAGCAGTGACTCTATCAAAACGACACCAAATCCTAGACCTACCTTAGAATCAACTGTGTTGCAAAACGAAACTGATCTGAAAGAAAAAGAAAAACCCTGCTCGTACCTTATCTTCTGATACAGACATTGACAAAAACACAGACACAAGCAACAGTGACACAGACATGGATTATGATGAATTGCCCAGTCTGCTCATTTTACATGATTCTGTGTTAAAAAGGGGTTGAGGCTGAACGACTTGGAAATTCTTATGGCTTGAAGGTAACCATGAAAAAAAACGACCAAAAATCACAGACTGTGCAGCGGAGATAGAAACTTACACGGCAAACAGCCAGATGCTGTTCTTCTTCACGCTGGAATTAATGAATTGAAAACATTATCACCAAAGGAAGTGAGTGAAAAGATCATTACCTGTGTGAAGACATGTCAATCCACGTTCAGTAAAGAGACCAAACTAATTGTAAGCCATATTGCACCAACAGATGAGGAAGAACTGAACGCAAAGGGGAAAATCGTCAACGCTACTGTGTTTGCCGCTCTCTACCAGGAGAAAAGTGTATCTTTCATCGAACACAACAATCTACAAAAATCTCCATACCATCTAGCAGACATCATTCATCCCTCAAAAAAGGGTGCCAGTGTTCTGGCAACAAATATCGGGAGGCACGTGCACAGTCTTTTTTTGGAAGAAACAAAGACCCCGACCATACAAACGCTTCCCTAGAGACAGAAACTCTCCACAAAAAACGAGCACAACAGGCAACGGAAGAAACGAAAAGGGGGCAAGACGTCAAAATGACTTCTCCTGGAGATAAAACCCTAACAGAAATAACACCAGAAATTTCCAACACCAGGACAGAAGTCGGCAACAGTTCTTCATACAAAGACCGACAAATCCTACACGTCACGTCGACAAGCGGAACCCCATCAGCGCTTCCAGCCAGATGCAGACAAGCAGGGACGTTACAACGACTACAACAGACCTTACAACAACCGATACACGGCGAGACGATACAACGAACGGGATAACTACACGGATCTCCAGGCAGACCACAGAAACTACTACCACACCTGGACTGACCGGAATGACTATCAAAACAAGCACTTAAACAAACAACGTGACCACTACAAGGACTTCCGAGCAAACCGCAACAGCTACCAATACGACTGGAACGAGTACAAAAAAACAACCGTTATTGGGACTATGGATTCTGGTAACCAGAGCAACTGGAACTAAAACTTCTTGAGACAAACTTTCATCAAAAAAAAAAAAAAAAAAAAAAAAAAAGTGCGAAATACTGTATTTGACATTATGATATGACAGTGTCAGTCTGCATACATAGCACCACAGCAGATGCGCTTCTTTGAATTAAGTGTTTAGAAATTTTCACGTTTATTCCTTTTCACTTGAGTTTAAATCACAGTATGAAATTGTGTTTGGGTAATATAATTTAATAACATTGGTTGTTCAATATTAACACATATGGTATAGAAAAAAGTTAAGATAGTTTCGTGGAACATTAAAGGATTTAGGGAGACAATCGATGGTAGTATGATTAACAAACTCTTTGAAGAAGAAATACACAGAATATGTTCTTATTATGACATAGTAATATTACAAGAAACTCATCTTGAACGAGAAGATATTAACGATATCTTTATACCAGGCTTTGCCCCTGGTGTTCATTACTGCAGGAAAAAAAAAAACGGAACAAGGCTCCCAGTGCATCAGGGGAATATCAGTTTTTATCAAGAAGGAACTACGAACTCTGATCAAGTTTCACCCAACAAGTAATTCTGACATTGTTTGGTTAATTCTTTCTTCCACAAATGACGAACTTGATACTTTCATTGGTTGTATATATATACCACCTGAATCGTCGTCTTATGGACGTGATAATACGGTGCGCATTTGGGAAGAGTTGGAAAGACAAACAGAACATTTCTCTACCAAAGGGAATGTTATACTGTGTGGGGATTTTATGCAAGAACTGGACAATTAATAGATTATATTGACACGGATGGTGAAAACAACTTGTATGCATGTCCTAATGACAATCCTTATAATGTTATTCACAAACGATGCTCTCGAGACAGCGTTATACAAAAAAAAAATGGACGAAAATTAGTAGATATTTGTTTGGAAAATAATATGTATATTCTTAATGGTCGCTCACTTGGCGATCTTAAAGGAAATTTTACTTGTTTTAACACAAAAGGAAATAGCGTGGTAGATTATTTCATCGTATCACATGACCTAATGAAAGATGTAATTGCATGCAAAGTTAATAAACTCACTGTATATTCTGATCATTGCC
>JADBJO010019962.1:25000-27500 GCA_016801955.1 Conus betulinus | reverse complement strand
GTAGGCGTGTTTTCATGAATACGAGAAAGAGAGAAAGAAAACAGAACAAACGGCGGTGGAAAGATGATCTTCTTGGGGGGTTAAAAGAACAAGAAGAAAACAAGGGAGAGAACCGTATACATGACAGACATGAGGCACGATCAACATACCGGGATAGAAATATTTCCTGTGGAAGCGAGTCTTTGTGTGTGTGTGTGTGTGTGTGTGTGTGTGTGTGTGTGGTGTGTGTGTGTGTGTGTGTGTGTGTGTCGTTGAGTGTGTGCCTGTGTCTGTATGGAAGGGAGTACTGGAAGTAGTTGCTCGTCTTCTGCAAGACTCTTTCTGTAACTAACTTTGGGCAACCCTTGAAATCGGGCAGCGTATGTCTCCACGATCGATGTTTACACGTGCCTGGAAGCTACAAATGATGGAAGAAGAAAGAACGTCTCACTCCCTCTATCACGTTGCTGGGAAAGGTTTCACGACGAGCACGGTGAAAAAAAAACATACCTTCAAACTCAAGGGCGCACACTCGGGAGGACACACACTCCGCCAAGATTGAAAGGACCGTAGGCATTCGTTTTTGTTTGTTTTTGCTTGTTAATCCTTTGTTTTTGTTGTTGTTGTTGTTGTTGTGTTTTGTGTATTCACCGCCAAAAGTATAGTTTTAGGGACTGATAGAAAGCGTTACTTCCCTTGTACCTTTTCTTTCACGATAGCGTATGGGAAATATGAAGACAGTGTATGCTTTTTTCCTACTACAGAGAGATTTGTGTATTCAATGGATTATACATCACAAACATATACCTATTCCTAATGTGTACCAGCACAGTGCTCATCTTCACAGAAAGGGTTATAGTTCTTGCTGAAACTGGATCTGCTCTTGGATAAGGATCTACGCCACGGATCCTCTCCAATTTTAAACGCTTTCGTGCTTGAGCCACGTGATCTTTGTTTCAGCAATTTAGTTTCAAAACCAGTTCTGTAGGCGTGTTTCCATGAATTCAAGAAAGAGAGAGAAAGAAAACAGAACAAACAGTGGTGGAAAGGTGATCTTCTTGGGGGTTAAAAGAACAAGAAGAAAACAAGGGAGAGAACCGTATACATGACAGACATGAGGCACGATCAACATACCGGGATAGAAATATTTCCTTGTGGAAGCGAGTCTTTGTGTGTGCATGTGTGTATGTGTGTGACTGTGTGCGTGTGTGTGTGTGTGTGTGTGTGGTGTGTGTGTGTGTGTGTGTGTGTGTGTGTGTGTGTGTGTGTGTGTGTGTGGTGTGTGTGTGTGTGTGTGTGTGTGTGTGTGTGTGTGTGTGTGTGTGTGTGTGTGTGTGTGTGTGTGTGTGTGTGTGAGAGAGAGTCAGTACAACACTATGTTAATCTGACAGTAAATGGTTTCAGTCAGTCAGTCAGTATGTGTGAGTGTGTGTGTGTGTGTGTGTGTGTGCGTGCGTGCTTGCGTGCGTGCGTGCGTGCGTGCGTGCGTGCGTGCGTGGGTGTGTGTGTGTGTGTGTGTGTGTGTGTGTGTGTGTGTGTGTGTGTGTCTGTTTGTCGGTGAGTGTATGTCTGTGTTTGTATGGAAGGGACTACTGGAGATAGACACTCGTCTTCTGCAAGACTCTTTCTCTAACGAACTTTTGGCAACCTTGAAATCGGGCAGTGTATGTCTCCACGATCGATGTTTACCCGTGCCTGGAAGCTGCAAATGATGGAAAAAGAAAGAACGTCTCACTCCCTCTGTCACGTTGCTGGGACAGGTTTCACGACGAGAACGGTGAGAAAAAAATACCTTCAGACTCAAGAGCGCACTCGGAAGGACACACACCTCCCGCCAGGGTCGAAGGACCCTTTGAAACTCGCTTTTGTTTTTGCTCTCAAAGGAAACCTAACACAGAGTAACTTTTATTGAAGACTGGTACAGCCTTTTAAACTTGAATAAAGTCAGACAAATACAAAGACGAACAATCTAATAGTGGGGGGAAAAAACAAACGCAGGCCAACAACTAAATTTCGAAAGGCCTCGGAGCAGGCAATGCAAATATATCTGCCTTTAAAAGGGATTGTGATGGTTCCCTTATGCAGCCAATGAAGAGTTTTCATATCTGATATATTTTTCTTAATTTCAAGTTCCCAGTTTTTACATCTTCAACCTCCTGCCCCCCCCCCCCCCCCCCCCCCCCTCCCCCCCCTTTAAGTCCAAAGTTTTGCCAAGTCATTACTATGAAGAAAATTTAGTTGTTGGCCTGCGCTTGTTTTCACCCCCACTATTAGATTGTTCGTCTTTGTATTTGTCTGACTTTATTGAAGTTTAAAAGGCTGTGCCAGTCTTGAATAAAAGTTACTCTGTGTTAGGTTTCCTTATGGGAGCAAAAACTACCCCCACTTGTTTACTGTTTGTTGTTTACTGTTCCCTGCCTCATTTCATTTCCATTTTCGCTTTTGTTTTGTTTGTAGTTTGTCTGTTTGTTTTTTAACTCGCAAGAGAGGTGATAGTAGGGACGAACTTCCCTTTTACGTT
>JADBJO010019962.1:0-15000 GCA_016801955.1 Conus betulinus | reverse complement strand
TGGCCTGTGACCACAAGTGATCAGATAAAAAAAAAAATCAAAACCAAAGAGTGGAGGAAGGAAACGTCTTGGGGAGGAGGTGTGTGGAGGAGAGGGTGTGGGGATGGGTGAGAAAGGGGGGGGGGGGGTAGGGGGGGGGAGATGTTTGTCTAAGGCCGTGGTTTTCCTCAGCCTAGAGGCAGAGGAATTTGTCCTAGAGTAGACTATGTTCCTCCCACAACTCTGCCAACATGGAGACCACACGAAACTCTATCACATGCCGTTGCTGTCTCTTTATCTCTCCTCTGTTTCTTCTGTGTGTGTGAAACAGAGAGAGAGATAGGAGAGAGAGAAGAGGAGAAGAGATAGAGTACTAGACAGACAGCCAGACCAGAGACATGATCGACAGGAGATAGGGAGGAAGTAAATGAGGAGCAAACATACAGACGTATAGGCACGATAAACAAACAAGACAGATGACAGAGCAGGACACACAGAAAGCCAAAAACAGAGAAAGATAGACAGTAGGTGGTCGCGACATTGTTGTGTGTGGTGTGTGTTTGTGTGTGTGTTTGTGGTGTGTGTGTTGTGGTGTGTGTGTTTTGTGTGTGTGTGGCGTGTAGTGCGTGTGTCTGTGTTTGTGTGTGTGTGTGTGCTGTGTGTGTGTTTGTGTGTGTTTTTGGTGTGTGTGTGTGTGTGCCGTGTCTGTGTGTTTGCTGTGCGTGCGCTCGGCTGCGGTGTGTGGTGGGCGTGTGTCTAGAAGCCGCACAGCCCGCTTCTCTCCTCTCTCTCTCACATCCTCTCTCTCGATCCCGTCTCCTCTCATATCGGGTCACGCTTCTCTCTCTCTCTCAAATTCCTCGCTCTCTCTCTCAACCCTCCCCCTCTTTCTTTTTTCGTGTGGTGCGCGCAGTTGGCGTGCAAGAGCTCTGTATGTGTGTATGTGTGCGAGGGAAGGTGTTGTGAAGATTGTATAGATATGTAGTGTGTTGTCGGCGCGGACTCATCTCTCTCGACGCACGGTCTCAGCTCTCCTCTCTCTCCTCTCCGTCTCCCTCTCGTCTCTCTCTCCATCATCTCTCTCTCGTCATCTCCTCTCCCACTCTCTCTCTCCTCAATCCCCTTGCCGTCTTTTCTTTTCCCCCTTTTCTGGTGTCCTCAGATGCCTGTGATAAAGTACACGAAATCCAATGAAAAGAGTCGCAAGCGGTTTTTTATTGCTACACAACCTGTTTTGATCAGTGATCTTCGCTTGGAAGCAGACGCCAAATCCGATTACTACTGTCCATATCTTATTGCGCTCTTTCGCTGTTTGTGGTTCTTTTTGGTCTTTCCCTCTTGCTGTTTTTGTTTTTTTCCCTTTTCCTTTTTTTTTTTGTTAGCCCTCTTTCTGCCTGTCAACCCCCCCCCCACCCCCGCCCCTTTCCATTTTTTTTTTGTGGGCTGTAATCATGTGCTGTTGGTATTTTTTCTTTCATTCCCTCTTCATCCCGATTTCTTTTTCTCCTCTCCATTTCCTTTTTTTCCTTTTCTCGGTCTTCCTCTCTTTTCAATTTTTGTTTCTTTTTTCTTTTTTGCTCAAGTATCTTTTCTGTATCCTTAATTCCTCATCTTTGCGTTCGTTTTGTTTTAAGGGGGGGGGGGGGGATAGGAAAGGAAATGTAATTTCATTTCCGTGTGGTGCTTTCTTAGACCCGTCTGTGAGACACCCGCATTCCGAGGGACAGCGCGTTGTTATTGCCGCTTTTTGCCCTGGTAAGGGAATTTGCGCAATCTCTCTCCCAGGTTTAGTTGTTACCTCACATTGTCATGTCAAAGGCGCGCGCAAATCTTGTCAATGAGAACAGCATCTTATTGAGTAGATATGGACGAGCAATGTTTTACCGGTTTTTGTCAGTACACCCCATGTTCTTATAGAACAGGGAGAACTGCTTAAGCGATGGGTACCGAGGAAATGCTAGTGTGTGGTGTGTGTGTGTGTGTGTGTGTGTGTGTGTGGTGTGTGTGTCCGTTCGTAGTCAAGAAATGTGTCCCAAGGTCTCGCTCCCTACAAAACTAACTACTGGGCCAATCTTTCTGAAAAACTTGTAGGATTATTTTATGTATGGGTCGCGGATGATGCCCGATGTTTTATTTTATAACCGAGAAATAGCCGTTTACGAACATCTATAATGATGATTTGGTGATGTATATCTTAGCATAAACGGTTTTTATAAACTTAAGAGTAACCAAAGTTTTAAAGCTCACCGGTGAGTATCAGTGGTTAGTACCTGCTCCCCTGCCTGTCACGGCGGGAGTCGGGGGTTCATTTCCCCCGAATGAAAGGGGAACACAGCATTGTTTTTTTTTTTTTCTTTTTTTTTTCTTTTCTCTTACATACACCTTATTTTATAGTACCACCGAAAGGGGCTAAAGTGCCATAGTGCTGACTGTTTACACATACACATATATCGTAAGCATCATACTTACATACAAATATATGCATAATCTATATATATATATTTCTCTTTTTTTTTCACGTCGCACTTGGAGTCACGTGATCTGCTTTGCATCTTGTTTTTCATCTTACTCTAACCATTCGCACTGAATAACTCTGCTGTGAACGACCGTGCTGAGCATACCATAACGGCATGCTTCCAATGGACACGAACCAGCGGACACCTCCAGCCTCCATCACCTGATCTTTGCCACTGTCGCAGTCATTGGTATGATGCAGATGTGCTTGTCCTACCACCACACACACACACACACACACACACACACAACACACACACACCAACCACACCAACCACCCCAACCACACCACCACACAACACCACCACCACCACCACCACACACATCACCACCACCACCACGCACCTCACCACCACCACCACCACAACCACCACCACCACACACACACACACACACACAGCACATACACACAACACACACCCCACCACATACACACACACACACACACACACGCACGTACCCGCGCAAACTGTCTCGCCCTCCTCATCACACGCGCGCGCACAGGCACTGCATAGCACCCCACACGTACAGGGCATACCCCCGATCAGATCGCTGTAATTTGTCAATTCCTCATCTCTTTCTTTCTGTTTTTTTTTTTTTAAATCTTAGTTTGTTGTTTCTTTACTTTTTTCACCCCCTACGCTATTTTGCTCTTCTTCTCTGTTTTCTTTCTGTCTTTGAAACCATTTCATTTTTTATGTTTCTTATGTTTCGACTTTAATTTTAATTTCATTTCTTTTCCTCTCTTCTCTCTTCTCTCTCCTCCCTCTCTCTCTCTTCTTCTCTCTCCTCTATCCTCCTCCTCTCCATCCTCCCTCTCAGTCCCTCTCTCTCCGTCCTCTCGTCTCTCTTCCCTTCTCCCCTCTCTCTCTTTCTCTTCGTCGCCTTCTCCACTCCACGCCCCTCCCGTCCTCTCCCCTCTCGTCTCCTCTGTCCTCCTCTTTCTCCTCTCTCTGTTTTTTTTTTTTTTTCGTGTTCGTTCGTGTTTTTAGGTTTCTTGCGTGCTTTTTCCTCTCCCAGATTCATTTAAGGCTGATTTCTGATTTCTAAACTTTCCTCTTGTACTCCCTCGTGCAACAACTACTCTGAACATTTCAGAGCAGAAAATGTTCGAAATGCTACCAGCCCACCTTCCTCTGGCAGAATCTTGCAGAATCGTCGCAGAGAATGGTGCGGGATTGGGGAGGGGTAGGGAAGGGGGGTGGGATGGGTAAGACGGAGTGGGGGGAGGGGGGAGGAGGTAGTGGAAGGTAGGGTGGAATGGGTGGGGGTTCAAGAGCAAATGGCCTCTTTAGACTGCCTGCCGTGAAATAACAATAGGAAAGGCGGCTAAGTGAAAGAGACAAACCGACTTCATCGTCCCACACAGAACGGTGAATACGTTTGTTTCAGAGCCTGTAGCCCGGTTTATCTTTATCCTCCGAGATGCCACTTGAAACTAAGAGTACCGAGCAGGTACCTTCTTAGGTGAAGCGTGGAACGTCCTCCGCATCCAGCTCTCATGAATAAATGAACTTTTTTTGCCCGACGCGTTCGTCTTCCTTCTTCTTCTTCTTGTGTGGTGTTGTGTGGTGTTTGGTGTTTGGTGTGTTGTCGGTGTGTGTGTGTGTGTGTTGTCTTCGTCGGTTGTACATGGTCCTTCGCACCACTACGTGATATCAGACAGTTTTTCTGTTGGGTGAATTGTAGTAATGTAATTGGTGATTGAGTGTACTAATACATTAATGATATGAATATGACCCCCCCCCTCCCCTCCCCCCCGCCCCCCCTCTCGCCCCTTGTTACCAATCCTCTTCCATTTAATCAAAACAATGTAATTTCGTAGAGATAAGATTCTACAATATAAGGTTCATTGCATCTAGCTTAACAAACATTTTGCTAAACTGAGCATCAAGAAGCGAAATAACTGTGTTAAAACACATGGTATAAGTACGGGAAGATCTGATCCATCAGTGTAACCATCAATAACCCCGAATTTGTAAAGAGTTCTCCTTGCTGCTGGGGCATTGTAGTTAAAAATGACCGTGGTAACTTCATGGTTTTGCCCCACATTACTTTTACACGTTACCACAACCCATATTTGTGTTGTCCAAGTGGTCGTCGCAAACGCAATCTCATCTATCTATGTATTGCTAGGCTTCCAATCTCTCGGCTAGAGCGAGTAAAGAGACCTGTTTGTGTATGTTTTTTTCCTTTTATGTTTCCTTTTTTTTCCCATGGTACTTACTCCATACACATCACTAAACTTTCACAGTTGTGATAATACTGGACACGTCAGAGTTCATCAGTAGACCATTTTTAAGTTTTTTAACTATTGACGGCGTCGAATTTTTATAATCCGAAAAACATTCTTTCAAATCTAATGGAATGTTAATGTTGTATTTGCGTAATTGACATTTTGAGCTGCTTTTCCTTGCAAGTGGATGCGACGCGCTCGTTGGGTACACATACCACAAAAAGAGGGGATCTCCCAGCAAAAGAAGAACAGTAATGGCCTTTCATTGATAAAAGATGAATGAAATGATAATTTCTGGGCGAATACCATAACCAAGTGTCGAATTGGAGGACATATGCAGACTTGGGGTGAGCGGGTTCTGATTGTTTGCTTTTAGAAAGTCGAACACCGGGTATCATAAAGTTGGGGGGTGGAATTATTATCTTGGAAATTTACGTAAGATGATAATCTAAACGACTTAAGTATAGCAATTACTTCGGTGCACTAAAATATCGACAACTGTTTTACGGCAAGATAGAGGAGCTTTTCATTTTGAAACTAGAGGATTATAAGGGGCTGGGTGTCGCCGTGTTATCATTATCTAGCAACTGAGACATCTGTAAAAATTTTCCAAATGGTGGGATTGTATTAACTTTCTAAATGAGTGTAAACAGATGTTGCTAAGGTATGGTCGACAATCCTTTTTTGATAGCATCTGTATAAATCCATATCAAAGGTAGGGCTTTGTTTTGGTTTCCTCATTTTGGAATAGTTGAATACGTGGGGCTTTTGGGTGATGTTGTTTTTTTATATTTTTGGTATCCTTTAGAAGTTCGTTCGATGAAAACGGACGTGAACATAGTGGACGCTTGTTGATCAGTAATATTTTGGGCCAGCGTTTTTCCCGAGAATCCCTCCTTCTGATTTTAAACACACCTACCTCTGTCTGATGACCTAAAATTGGTTTGTGAAAAGCTCTTTAAGCATATGAAATTTTGAAGTAGAAGCTTTCTTCCGAAATTCTGCAAGAGGTAAGATTCCTCCTCGTTTCACTATACGTGTTCCTAAGTTAGATGTAGATGTGGTGAGAACCCCGAAGGGCAATTATTATATAGCGCTTTCAAATCAGTACTCTGAAGTTTAAGCGCTCGTATTGAGCATCAAAGAAAACTACTTGAGCATAAGTTTAGTCTTGAGCGTAAAGGGCACATTGCTAAGATGGTTAATGATTTGAATTCCTTTCCCCCCAAGGTTGTTTGCTAATTATTTTTTGAAATTCAGCTCTTTCTTGCTTTGTTTAAAATATATCAATATGAGCGTTCCAAGATAACTTACTACTTAAGATAACCCCAAAATTTGACACTTTTTGTTGCATAGTTTAAAACAATGCCATCCAACGTGAAAGTAGGAAGTTGTCCTGGATCGTAACCAGCACTTAAAAGAGAATCATTTGTGTTTTTTCTGGGGAAATAGAAAGACCATTTACATTTTTTTTAAAATCATTGATCTTGTTTTAATTTCAAGTTGATGTACTTTACTTTGATGTAATTTAGTGATCTTGAATGGTGTATTTTCTTTTCATTGTCACTTTTGTCCATAGCATATATCATCAGCAAATCGAGCCACTTCAGTATCTTTAGAAAGACCTTTAGGGAGGTCAGAGATTAAAATATTAAATATATTGGGGAAATTACTGAACCTTGGGGTAAAACCACATTTGTAAAGATCTTGGGTTGGAATACGTATTTCCCTATTTTTGCTTGAATGTGTCTACCTTGTAGAAAATCTTGAACAAAATTGTACATGTTCCCACTGATTCCGATATTCTTTATTTTGTACATTAGTCGTTTGTGCCACACTTGTTCATAGGCTTTACGAATGTCAAAAAAAAAGTACGAGGATGTTCTTACGACGTGCAAATTGATGTTTTACGTGTGTTGTAAGTTTTACTAAGTGGGCTCAATTGTAGATCTGCCTGCTTGGAATGCAGCTTGGTTGATAGGAAATGATGGCAGTTTTTATAGCAAATGATGAATTAGTTCTTGCTATTAACGCTATCTTTTTCCATCAATTTACATGTGTTAGATGTTAATGATATTGGCCGATAGCTGTTTATATCACTGAGTGGTTTTCCTTTTTGCCTGAATAGGAATAATAATTGAGTATTTCCAAATTGGGGGTATTTGGCCACTTTCCCCAACATTTTGGAAAAACGAATGTAGAAATTGTAAGATATTTTGCGGGAAATGACTTAATAGTTCATTTGAAATGCCATCTAATCCCACTGATGGTCTTTTTATTTAGATTAATAATACACTCACGTTGACTTCCTGCATGTTATAGCAGAATTGAGATAGGGATTTTCTGTTGGTTTTGGGGCTATCATAGATGTTTTTCTTTTCTTCACGTTCGCGGTGTTTTTTCTTGTCCAAGGATAAGCGTTAATGCGTACTGTTGTACTTCTTCTGTGGTGTTTTTTTCGCCGGTGGGTTTTGCAGTCATGAAATACGGGTTGGTACACCCATGGTGATGCTACTTTAAAGGCTGCTGTGAGTTGCATCCTGTAGTCTGATTTTCCTTCCCGTTCAGGAGCAGTTATGTACTTTGATATAGATATCTTAATGGAGTGTCCCTGCACAGCCTGTACCCCCCATTGTCAACACAGCGCAGGCCTCCAAGGGTGGGTACAGGGCTACAGCTCTAAATGCAGGTGAAGACAGTGCTTCTCTGGGTCCTTCCCAGCACCTTCGGGGGTTTCTTTTTTCTTCTTTGCCTTAAACTAGGCTGACCCTGGAGAAAGGTCCAGTGACGGAGAGGAAAGAACACACTGACCCACAGGAAAGTCCTGTTGACAATGGGAAAGACTACAACTTTTGATTCTCTCATTGAGGGCACATAAGACCGTATGGCAAAGAGCCTTGGCTGTGTCTGGAGTGGCACTGTCTTCATCTGTCCGTGTAAGGGAGTGTTGGGTCTGTGCGGTGTGCTCGACAGCTGGAGGATGGTGTTTTTTCGCCGGTGGGTTCTGCAGTCATGAAATACTGTTGGTAGGTGTCACTCCACGTGGGGACGCCCTACGTTAGTTGGCTGTTATGAGTTGCATCCTGTAAGTCTGATTTACCTCTGTTCTGGAGCAGTGTTTGGTGTCCCTTGATATCTTAATGGAGTGGTCCTGCGCGTAGCGCTGTACCCATTGTCCGACACATAACAGCAGCCTGCCTCTCAGGGTGGGTACATAGACGGACTGTGGCTCTAAAGGCAGGTGAAGACAGTGGCTTCTTCTGGGTCCTTCCAGTCCAGCACCTTCGTCGGTGTTTTCTTTTTCTTTTTCTTGCTGCTTTACGTGTTGTACTACTTTCTTTCTTCTTCTTGTGTATTTTATTTGTGTGGTTTGGTGCGTGCGTGTGTGTGTGTGTGGCGTGCGTGCTGCGTGCTTGCGTGTATGTTTGTGGTGTGTGTGTGTAGTGTGTGGTGTGTGTGGTGTACATGAGTGGGGCGCGCGAACGCGTCTCTCCTCTCTCGTCTTCTCAACTCTTTCAATCTCTCAGGATGTCTCTCTCATCCTCGCTCAGCGGGTCTCCAAATTTCTGTTCTCACGGTCTCTCTTCGATGCATCTCTTCTCGATTCTCTCTCTCTTTCTCTCCCTATCCAAATTTCTGTGCTCTCTCCATCCATCTCGCAGTCCTCTCTCCTTCCTCTTCGTCCGTCCTCCCAATGCTCATTCTCATCTCTCTCTCCTCAATCCATCTCCCTTCAATCCTCGTCTCTCGTCTCACCTCTCTCTCATCTCTCTCCTCCGCTCCTCTCTCCCCTCGCTCTCCTCTCTATCCTCCTCCCTCTCTCCTCATCTCCCCTCCTCTTCTACCTCTCCCCTCATCTCCTCGCTCATCTCTCTCTCTCCTCTCATCCTCTCTCTCTCGCCTCTGTGTGTGTGGTGTATGCTTGTGTGGGCCTCGCGCGGCTTCGTGTGTGTGTCTGCGTGCGCGCGCGCGGGCCCGCGCGCGCACGTTTGTGTGTGTGTGTGGGTGTGTGTGTGTGTGTGGTGTGTGTGGTGTTGTTTGTGTTGTGTTGTGTGTGTAATCGTGTGTGGTGTGGTTGGTGTTTGTTGTGTGTGCGCGGCGGCCCGCGCCATGCGCGTGCCAATGCTTGTGCATGAGTGGCGTCGTGAACTATCGTCTCTCTCTATCTGCCGTCCCTCCATATCCTCTCTCTCTCTCTCGCTCATCCTTTCACTCTCCTCTCTGACCCTCTCTCTCTCTCTCCTCTCTCAAATAAAGCACGCGAAGAAACAAATGTTTAAACGGCCTCAGCTTGTCCTAATGGCTTTTAAAGTCGTGGTCTAATAACCACAGAATGTGGGTAAAAAACGAGATAAGTAAATTGATTTCTTTTTATATCTAGGTTAGAGCGAGAGAAGAAATGAAAAGCAATGGATTCTTTTCCCTTTTAGGGTGCTGACATTTAAAGGCAAGGCCAGCGCCAAATCTAGGCAATCACATGGCATTCAGAAGAAAAAAAGTTGGAATATTTTGTGTATGAAAACCAAAGAGGCGCTTCAGATCAACATTCATTATTATCTCAAATAGTTTGAAAAGCATTTTCGACGGAAGAGTGAATTAGATGAGATTTGATTTTGTTCCGTACCAAAAAACAAAAACAAACAAAAAAAACACAAACATTTGAACAAAAATGGCATATTTCCATTGCGTAGAAAACATTTCTCCACGGGAAAGATTGGACTGTTTTTGGCACATAACCCAGTCCACCATCTCTCCCCCCCCCCACCCCCATCCCTTCTTTCCCATTCTTGTCCTTCGTTTGTCTGTCTACCAACACCACACACACACACACACAACACACACACACAACACACACACACACAAGCACCACACATACACACACTCACACACACCACACACACACACACACACACAAGCACACACACAAACGCACACACACACACACACACGCACCACACACACACACACAAGCGAGCGAGCACGCACGGCACGCACGCACGCATGCACTCTCTATATCTGCTCCTGTCACTCTCTGTCTCTGTCTCTGTCTCTCATCTCTCTCTCTCTCCATCTCTATCCTCTCTCTCTCTCGTCTATTTCTCTCTCTCTCTCTCCTCTCTCGTTCTTCTCTCTCTTCTCTCTCACACACACAACACACACACACTACACACACACACACACACACACACACAACACACGCAATCATACGCACACACTCATAACACACACACATGCGCTCCGCGTGCGCGCTCCCGTCTGCCCCTCCGGCTATCGCGCACTATATCATTTTCTGCCAGGAAAACCGATGATCCCATCACTGAGAGCCAAAGAAAGAAAACTGGTAATACAGTTTCTACTGTTCGTAAAAAAACAAAAAACAAAACAAACAACAAACAAACAGCAAAAAGCAAACAAACAAACAAACAAAACCAGCCTGTAAAACCACCATCAACGACGACGTAACGAACACGAGTTTGAAGACAAACAGCACCGCCTAACGGATGCCTTATGATGCCGCATTATGCTCTCAGCCCCCTCCAGCCCCACCCCCACCCCCACCCCCCACCCCCTTCCCCTTCTCCAGACGACCGCAATGGAACTCGTACCAAGAGTCATACTACACTGCAGCAAAGAACAGAAACTGTCAAGGGCGATCATAGGCATAAGCATCAAAGGTAAGCAGCGAAAACGAGCAGGAAATCGACGGTCATCCCATAGTTGTTAGCAAAGTGTTAGTTATCTGGCTTTCCTCAACTGTCAAGAAGTTCACTTTTCACCTAGTTTTCTGCTTCAGTCTCGTCCTCTAGATCCCCCCTAGTAGTACTCACAACCCAATCACGCCATCTCTTCCCCGTGTATGGCCACACCTGACACAGTCCCTGCCTCTGCAGAGAGCAGATAATAGGGCAAATATAAGGAAATGAGGAACTGAGAACAAGGCTTTAGGCATGCGTCCTTAACTTGAAAGAAAAGTGTCATCAGATGTTTTAAAAAAAAATGACCATGGCTGACAGTGTTGTTTAGCAGAGTTCAGGCGAAGAAGAATCCCGAAGTTCACTTCACACAAACAGTTACGACGTATTCCGAAAATGCCAGCTATACTGGCGGTGGGTAAAACAGTAACAGTTCTATTCTGTCCTATTCCCATATAATGCTTGGAAACTAAATTCACTGCAACACATTGTAGAGACACAACCGTGCTATTAAAACCAGCAAGCTGATAATGCGTTTTGCCTTTCGATTTATGTGATAGCCGTCGGAAACGGAATGCGAGCTGGATGCACAGCGAAGCGGTTCTGAGTCTGAAGATGTGTGACTTACTGAGTTCAGTCCAGCTGACGTGTACTGTCCTGTCCTGTCATCTACAAATGAAGGCATTTCCCGCTCTATGTGTTCTGAAGTGGATCCATGTGGTTCTGAAGTGGCTCCATAAGGTCCTGAAGTGGATCCATGTGATTCCGTAATTGATCCATGTGGTTCTGAAGAAGTGGATCCACGTGGTCTAAAGTGGATCCAGGTGTTCTAAAAGTGACTCTAAAATGAACGACCGACTTCACTTCTTAGTCTCAGGTTCCATGATTCTTCTAGCTGCTTGTTAGGCTCGGAGAGTTACAGCATTCTATTTCTTGAAAGTCGTCGATAATTCCCCCCCCCCCCCCCATTCCCCCCCCCCCCCCCCCCCCCCCTCCCGCATGCCTCCTCCTCCTCCTCCTCCTGAGGAATATCACCATGTTGGGAAAGTTTGATTCGAGCTCTTGAAGAATCACTTTCACTGCGGGAAGAAAGCTTCCTACTTAAACACACCTTTCTTCACGAGCAGAATAACCTTTCTGATCGTCCACAGGAGTCTGGATGTATAGACAGCGCGTAGACAGTAGAAATGCCAGCATGAAAATGTCATCTGCGTGACGAGCTACCCGCTCACGCACGTGCCTGTTCAGTGACATACACAATATCTTGCACACAATGAGATATAGAATGAAAAAGAAAGGACAAAGAAAACGAAAAAACGCTTGTCGTATTCTCTCGAGAATAATGGGTTTTATAAAATAACGCAACCAGACACAACAGACCTCTACTTGCAGTTCTGTACCAACTCGGAAGAAGAGACTGGATGACAATCGAAGAGCATTCATTCTAAATGGCAAAACGTGTCAACCAAGAGAGACTGTTGTTCAATGTGAAACAGTTCTTGTTGGGAATGGATGATAAACTAAACCCGCCGACGGTTTCCATTTCGTATTTTTATGGGCGAGTCTTTGGTCTACTCAGAATATAGAACCAGTCGAGTAAAACCAAAATAATTAACGTGCTAAATGCAGAGGAATACAACGTAAGAAATAAATCAAGTAACAATGTAACATAAAAAAAAGAAAAACCCAGGTGCCAACAATCGCAGATCAGAAAGCGATGCCACCAACCTCCTCGGCTCAGAGGTTCACGTCATAGGCTTGACATCTGGCAGGTCACTGGTTCACCATGGCAAAGTCTTTTCCATAAGACCTGTCGACCCGAAGCCAGCTCCTCCCAACAGCCGAGGTGCGCTACGGGTTCAAATGAGAAGACTGGAACTACAAAGTTGAATTTCATCCACAGAATGGATGGGTCTCTGAGAATGCTCCTAGCATGTCCTTACCAACACTGCCAGCGTGTGTATCCCTCTGGTCTGAACGACGCCGGGATGTATTAAGTAAGAAAGCGGCAACGAAAGCCCTGTCATCAGTCTTTGATCAGCATGGACCTCTGTCATCCTCATCCTCACTGATCGTCTTTAAAAGTCTCAATATAAGCGCCCCTCCATGCCTTGCTCCTCGTGGTGACCTCAGATTTTGATTTCTAGTCCATGTCCGAGCCCGCGCTGGTGCGTGCCAGAATCTGCAAGTTCGTGAGAATTATCGTTAGGCGTGCGTGTGGGGGCGCCCTCCTGGGGTGGACGTTAACTCGGCTTCTGCAACTAAGCAATTACGTCATCCGTAGGGGACTAGTAGGGGGGGGGGGGGGGGGGGTCCTGCATGTGCTGGATCAGAAGAAGCTGCACAGACCACGGACACCGAAGTGATTCGGCAGCAGTGTAGCGTCTCATCTGGTGCCTTGCCTTTATGCTGACAGTTCCCCGTGGGTATGCAGTACTGGGCGTGCCACAGGAACACTTTGGTGTGGCTGTGTAAAGGAAACCCAGAATGAGTTGCATGACTGCGATGCCAATGAGGTGGTGGGGGGGAGGGGGTTCAGAAAGAAGGAGGGGGGGGGGGGGGGGGGTGCACGGAAGTGTAGATAGCAAAACAGAGTCATTGACCTGAAATACTGACAAACCACAGGCATGCGCGATCACTTCATGGAAATTGAAGGAAACAAAGCAACTGTTAATATGTTTTGTACAAAATAAACGCTTTTCGACTGACATCGATTATACGCCACGGCGGGATGGAGAATTGTTCTTTAAACAGGATCACTACGACCGTGATTACTGATTTCTTATCGACACATTTACACCGAGTCTAATGCTCATATCGTCACATTTTGTCTTGGATGCTGTAGCATTGTAGTCCATAGCACTGGTAGTCCATGCATAGCTGGTAGTCCATAGCACTAGTAGTCCACAGCACTGGTATTATTATGTGTTATGGTGAAAAGTAAACGCTGTCATGTTTAGCATTGGTACTGTCGTTGACGTCTTTTTAACGAGGTTTTGAAACATTTGTTTGATAAAAAACGCAAAAGCTTTGCTGAGAGAGAGCGGAGAGGACGAGGGAGAGTAGAGAGGAGAGGAGAGAGAGAGAGGAGGAGAGCGGAGAGAGAGGAGAGAGAGAGAGAGGAGAGAGCGAGAGAGAGAGAGCGAGGGAGGGAGGGAGAGAGAGAGAGAGAGAGAGAGAGAGAGGAGAGGGGAGGAGGAGAGAGAGAGAGAGAGAGAGAGAGAGAGGAGAGAGAGAGGAGAGAGAGAGAGAGGATTGTAGTTGAAAACTCGCTGGCTAACGTCTCCGTTGCACCAAACACAGGCCCGAGAGATGCAGTGTTGGTCAGGAAATATGAGCAACACTCTCAGAAAAACGCATCCATAAGTGGATAAAACTCGACTGTGTGGTCCCAGTCTTCCCAACTGAGTCCGCAGCAAACTCAACTCTGGGTAGGAGCCCGGTCGGGGCAGAAAAAAAAAACCCACATGACTCTGATGGTATTCGAACCCACGACCTCCCAGCCGGGAGTCCACAAACGCTAACCGCTTCGCCACGGCGGCTGGTGTGGTTTCGTGTTCGTTGTATCGGTGTTGTTGCAGTTGTTGTTGTCGCTTCTGAGTTGCATACTTCATACGGAACACCCCCCTCCCTCCCCCGTCCGTGGGGGTATGTGGGCGGGGCTACAGGGAAACGGCTTTGAGGAAGGCTTCATATTTTTTGTTAACATCGATAAAAACTGAGAAGAAAAAAATCAGTATGTGTGTGTGTGTGTGTGTGTGTGTGCCGGCGAGTGTGTGTGTGTGTGTGTGTGTGTGTGTGTGTGTGTGTGTGTGTGTGTGTGGTGTGTGTGTGTGTGTGTGTGCCGTGCGTGCGTGCGTGCGTGCGTGCGTGCATGCGTGTGTGGGCGTGTGTCTGTGTGTGTGTGTGCGTGCGTGCGTACGTGATGTGTGTGTGTGGGTGTGTGTGGGTGTGTGTGTGTGTTGTGTGTGTATGTGTGTGTGTGTGTGTGTGTGGTGTGTGTGTGTGTTGTTGTGTATTGTCTTTATAACTTGTTTGTCTTTGTGTTGGGCAAACTCACTAACAATTATTCTTCACACGTGTTTCACTAAATATGAATAGCGCTCATTATCGCATACCAATGACAGCGCATTCCTTTGGTGTGTTGAAAAAAAGTGACAGTGGTTCAGTAACAGAAATAAAAATGTTTTTTTTTCTCTTTCAGACCCCGATAACACGTATCCTGCTTGAACGGAATACAAATGGGACTGGTTAAGAAGGGAAAAGATGGCAAAATCACAGACACGATTGTTAAGATAAATAAGTTCTTGAAATCCCTGAGGAAAAAAAAAAGGTCCTCGTTCATTCTGATAATATCATTTACATTAACTGGTAAAGAGACAACACGAATCTTTTGACCGGCAAATTGAATTTCAGGAAACACACGGAAGGCACTTTTAGTGGCTGTATTTGGTAAATCACGAATCACACACATGCCGTCTGGCGCAGATTCAAGCACCGTGGACAAGCTTTGCCGGGAACGTGATCTTGAAAAATAGACAAAAGTTCGAGCCAGCTAGTCTATCTGGTTCAGGTTAC
>JADBJO010019961.1:0-32231 GCA_016801955.1 Conus betulinus | reverse complement strand
TTGCAGACAGTGCCACCGCCTCTTGGCAACACCAATGCTCCTTTCAACAGTGGAAACGTGTCGATGTGTGAACATCATTAAAACGCTCTTCATCACGGGTTTGAGGATTGAGGACAGGGGTAATCAGCCAGTCCCGTAGCATGTATCCACTGTCCCCAAGGAGATGTCCCTGACTGGTGGATGGTTCCCTTCCATGGCCTCAAAGAAACCAGACTGCCTGTAAATGGCATAACTTACATTAAATTGTAAGGACCCACGTTTTCATTTTAAAGGCACAAACTGAATAATCAATATCACAAGGCATCCCAGGGTAACAATGAATCACTGCCTTAATAGTAAATCAAATACCGCTCCTTCATAGTTGATTAATCCTTTCATTTGTCAGGCTTGACTGTAATGTACCACAGGATGGTCAACTATTGAGTGTCAGCATGCTTATATATTTTTTTTTTTTTAAATCATCTTTAATTCCTTCTTCATTTAATATTTGTACATTATAATTTTGAATATCTTTTCTTTCAAATAACTGAACTTTCATCCATCGTGTTTTCATTTGTTACCTGTATATCAACATTGAATATGAATAAATAAAAGGGAAAAAAAGAAAAAGATGGACAATCTTTTGTCTTTTGACTGCAAGTATGAAAATTACTACAATCATAATTTAGAAAGAGAGGGGGTTAGTTACCGCCAAGGACATTGACAAACTCAGCACAGGACAAGGCACAATGAATTTCGACCTCTTGGGTCTTCTTCAGGCCAAAAAAAATAATAAAATAAAATAAAACAAAAAAAAGAAGATCACATTTAACATTTATGACAGTACAAACAAAGAACGAAGAGTGACTGTCACAAACTCTTAACAGTAGTCTAGGGTATTTCAATAATAGAGTCTGTGCAAAAATTATTCTTCTTCAAGAATTTGGTTTACCTCTAACAGGTAACAGATTTAAAACATAGAACAGGACAATATTTAAACAAACAACATTCTCACAATTAGGGTGACCACACAAACTTTAAATTTCACAATATTTATTTATCATTAATCTTTTAGCACCCCACCATAACCAAAATAAACAAATACTAGCGACCCGAAGTCGCTCTCATCATAGCCAACAATATTGTCTTAGAGTCCGAAGACTAAAGTTTTACTTAGCTAATTGTTCTGTAGCGATGCAGTAGTCTCCAGTTCTAGGATGTCTTGAACTCAGATGCAGAACCCATTGTTCACCAGCACGCACACACAGTTCCCCCTCCAAGTAGCGTAACTTGAGAACCCTGACTGTAGCGTAGCCGAGACCCCACTTCAAACGACGCCCGCATGGCAGCATCATGAACAGCAACAGCAACAGCAACAGCAAATCATACTATTCCGTGACAGGACCTTGCTCACATTCACAAGATAGTTATCACAGTACTACTACTGCAAAGCAAAAACATCTGTGTCAAACACACTTTGGCCAAAAAGAATTTACTGTACTACTACAGTAAAGATCTAATGTTTAAATCTTTCACAAATTAGAAATTATTGATTCCTTCGTTTCCAGTTCAGTTATTGACTGAACACAGGTCTTCAAATTACATACATTTAACAAAAAAAAAAATGAATATGACACAAAATTATACTTTCACAAAATCTCCTGTGTCAAACACACATCTTGTTCCTACTCTCGCTAGTAGTAAAAGTGTCGTCTGCAAGTCTGACAAACCCTTCCTTCCAGGACCATCCTAAATCATAGGGGGAAAAAGCGTTCACCACAATCAACTAATATTACTGAACCAACACAACTTACCACCTACTACACCCTTATGCTAATCTTACACAGGGGACACACATTTATCAATTTTCACCTCGGCGAAACTTGCCGACAACAACTGGAAAATAAAAAATTGGACCTGGAAACGGACCTATCAAAATAAAAACTGGATCAGGACTTTGACCCTGACAGTGACTTGTCTGTCCATGTGTTCAGAAAAAAGTGGCTGCCAGACGGAAATGACAGAGGGGATTGTTACATGATATCTTGCACATACATGAAATACACATGACATACATATCTCTCTCTCTCTCTCTCTGTCTTTGTCTCTCTCTCTCTCTCCCCACACACACACTCATTACACTCTTCATATATTACTTCCATGGATATGCAGGAGAAGTCTGATTACCTTGATATGTTCCATCTTCATTGCTTCATGTTTACAGTTTTTATACTTAATTACATTTGCTTTGAATTTACATTATTTGCTGTGCAATATACACAGAACTTAAGAGGACCTTTATACATCATAATTTACCTGAGTATTCGTGCATCATGTACACTGCCCGGCCACCTGGCAACCACATCGATAAAGAATAAGTCTGCATCACATATAACCTGCAAATAAATATTGCAAATGAAAATTACTATGTTTCACAAAGCCATTAAAATGAATAACAAAGCAGGTCTAACTTTCTCATAACAAACATACACTTTGCAAATGTCATTCAATATTTGACTCAAGATGTCTAAAGAATTTTTTTTTTCCCAAAAAGGGAGTGAACATAAATGGAATTACTGGCCTGAGGTAATGAACATGAAGTAGAGAGGACAGGAAATGGTGGCACTGAGATAATGAACATGAAGTAGAGAGGGCAGGAAATGATGGCACTGGGGCAAGGTAGGTGCAGGGGTAGAAAAAAAAAAAAAAAAGCTTTTGGAAGAGCCCAACTTGCAAACACTATTTGCCCAACGTATGTACATATGAAGATGATGCATGTTATAGATCTATACATTGGATATATTTCAAAAACACGCATCACTGATCTATCTCTTCCCAATGAAAACATGCTGTAAGATGTTTTGAAGACTTCCCCATTCAAGAGCAATTACTCCCACACAACAAGCCAAAGTTACTGGTGCTCTAGTACCAAGTAGTAAGTATATATAAAAGTGAGATATCATCATCCTTATTTACAATACTTCTTCAAACAAAGACTTCTTCAGAGTACTAACCTGAACATTGATTGAGTGCTTTCCTCTTCTGTTAACAAAAACTCATGTTCGTTCCCTTCAACGCCAGGTTACTGGATGCGGACATGAGTTCCATCGATGCAGCCAAAAACATTGGGCATCCCAGCCATCTGGAAGAATTTGTCAGAGGATCTTCTTGCTTCCTCTGCATTTGGCAGGTATATCCACTGTGGCAGTGAAGGCAGAAGAGCCTCGGTCACCCGCCGTATGGTTCTGCTGGCAGTGCTCTGATGTACGCCAATTAGCTCAGCACACACATCTTGGAATGTCCCCGTGGCATAAAAACGCAGCGTCAGAAGAACCTGCAATTATGGTTTTAAATAACTGAAACTAGTGAAAGTAAGCAACACTATTTCCAGATTGTTTATGGGTGCTTGGCTGACATTATTTCATGGAGTAATAATTTCTTGTTTCCTTTATATTATATATAATTACCGACAAATTAATAATTATAAATACATCACAAGTGAGAACTGCAGCGTCTTGTTCATATTAATAATATGATTAACACCCCTTCCCCCCACATACATACATACTACCAAGTGATACAGAAATGATGTTACGGGGAAAAAATGCCTTAACATGTTAAATACAAACAGGAATGGATTTTCATGACTCAATATATGCACTTGAGATGTAATCGCAAGAAGACTTTCACAAACACAAGCACCATCATTCACTACCATCCCTTTCTATAACTGAAGTTGTACTCCTTTCTAAGTTTCTTTACACAATAACCCTCCTGCCCCATATTCTGCCCAGACATATATCACTACAAGAAAATAGTACCCTACAAAAGCATATTCAATGATGCTTTAGTTTTAAAATTCAACAAATAAAAAGTTTAAGAACCAAAGAAGAAGCACCAACATCGCCGGCATGAATTTTCTCTCTCTCTCTCTCTCTCTCTCTTTTTCTCTTCACAAAGCCAGGGATGAAAATTCTGCACTTACACTTTAGTTACAGAGTATGAAAATAGCACCTTCACCACTGACAACAACACACACACACACACACACACACACACACACACACACACACACACACACACACACTGAATGGAGAGGGCAGGGGGTGGGATTAGGATACCAAACACAGAAACTGCAAGCTCAAGTGAAAGTATTACTTTTAGTGAAGAGGTGTGTGTGTGTGTGTGTGTGTGTGTGTGTGTGTGTGTGTGTGTGTGTGTGTGTGTGTGTGCGTGTGTGTGTGTGCATTTCCTTGCAGTGCTTTTATCAATGCATCATTCTTAGGTGAAACTGACATGCCTAAAAATAATAATAAAAGTGCACATACTCACAGAGGGACTTATGAGAGAATGAGATTGACCCGTGGCATTAAACATTCAATACTAATAACAGGGTAAACTGCCCGGTAAGTGAACAGATTCGACATGTATTTTGCCATGGGTAAGTGAACAAATAACACTAAAAGAAAAAGAAACACATGCACACCAAGACAGAAAAATACAGCAGACAAACTATACTAACAGTCTTAAGACTTAATCAAAACGGTATGAGTACCAAGTTGTATACATGTGCACATAAGACATGCTGCTCACAGACCCAAAGAATGGCTGTTTTTAATTTAGTGAGCAGCAGAAGAGGGCATAATCATAAGACAAGTTAAATTGAAATAGTGACACATGTTCGGATAGAAAAAGCCTTTGAATTATTGCTCGGTTGTGATCACGAGCATAAAAGATCTGTGTGCAGTTTGCTTTTGTATTAGTGCCCGACTGGGGTCCCACATACAAGTTACAACTGAAGTATTATGGTGGAGTTTGTCTTAAAAAGTTAATTCTCATAGTGACACACCATGTCACATGAATTCGTCTCCGTCTTTCCCTTGACTCACACACACATACTGAGATCAAGCGTATCATATTACATTTATCCTACCACTTTCCAAGATTGCGATTTCCAACACATGCAGGCAAGAAAATTAAAGTGTTCAATTGCCAATCCAAACTCACCTGCAACACTGGGGTCAAGCTGCCTTGCTGGTTGGACAGTTCAATTGTCTCTGCAATTGAATCTGTCAGCTGCAAAATGTCTTGTCGCCTGAATCTAAATTTCGAGTACAGTTCGACATCATCGTATCTGTCCAGTGGACGCAGTCTATCTCGAAAAATGCGTTCTCTTCGCAACATTCGACGTCTCCGCATTCTTGGAGCAACAAACGCGGCTGCCATCTTGTCAACAAAGAGAGGCCCTATCGGACCAAAAGACGAGATATCGGAGGGAGGTACCACCTATAAACTTATAGGGGGGGCAGGTCACTATCATGGCTTCCTGCATGAGAATTTTTCCGCGTTATCGAGCCGACTACCGCAATCGGTTCGATAGCCGATTTATCGGACCTATCTGCATACGGACCCCATAACCACTGTGTTGACTCGGTGTGCCAACTCGACGATGAGCCAATGAGCGACCATTACCGCTTAGTCACGCGCGCGCGAAATTACCTCTTGTGTTGACAATAGGACAAGGATTTTTTTTTTTTTTTCGGAAATCAAAACAAAAACAAGAAGAAAAAAAAAAAAAAACACGGCGATAGGGCACGAATTTATCCAAAAGTATGCCGGTGATGGAAACAAATACTACAGGTCTAACTTAGAGGTATTTGGCAATTTTTTAAAAATGAATCTGCACGTCATGTGACTGTGGCAGTGGTCCTCCCATTTCTGAAGGTCCACCCATGGTCCTCCCATTTCCCAAGGTTCATTAGCCGAGAAGATTGCCGACGGAGAAACGTTGACAACCGCCGCCTAACACACGTGGAAGCTGGGTCGACTGAGGCTGCTCTAGTTTATAAGGTATGTTTAAATGAAGTGTAAATGAAGTTATTTGAACAAATCGTGTGTATAATGATATAGTGTTCATTTGTGCTGTTGTTGTATCATCAAATGTCCGTACTTATCTCCAGTGGCAGATACTGTTGTCACAGTGTAAATGAGTTGATTGTTTATTTTCAGTGATGGAAGTTTTTTTTTTTTAATTATCACATGTAAAAACATGTTGTTTTGATATTAAATGAAATAGATTATCCAAACAAAGCTAAATAAATGCATTTACCAGGAGAAGAAAAAATAGTTGAGAAATTACAATATTGTTGCATAATTATTGCTCAAAAAATGTGAAAAAAACTGAAAAACTTTTTGAGCGAGTTCATTATGGGATTAATATAAAATCTTAGTATTTATAAGTAGTAACACATATTTGTAAGGAAAAACAAATCATCAACTTGTACAATATTCTCATGTCTTAAAGTCATGAATGTTTCTCATACAGGGTTCGCACAGGCCCTAAAAGGCCCTAAAAGGCTCTAACCTTTTTAGGCAAAAAATAGGGGCCCCTAAAAGGCTTAAAAAATCAAATGAAGAGGCTGGAGGCCCTAAAAGGCCCTAAAACCAGAACAGCCTAAAAAAAAAAAAAAAATCTATAAAAAAAAAAAAAAAACTGTGAAACAACAACAACAAAAAAATTCAAAGAAGAATGATCAGAAAAGAAAAACAAAAACCGATTTTCATAATAGGTAAATGCCGACTCAGTACTGATCGGTCATGGTGTAAAGTCCTTCAAGGAAACTAACTCCACAACAAAGTAACAGTGCTGTCCGCCATCTTGGACTTTCTATGTGTAGAACGAAGCAAGACCACGGATCGTTTTTCAATGAAATATGATATTTCACTAAGAGTTTCGTTATAAGATTTCATCAGTTTCACTCAGAGACATGGGGAAGTGCTTATTCCAAAATCTGTGGCTTGATAAATTTGAATGTAAACTCTGGCTTCGCCGAGATAACTTAGACAAATATCGGTTCTATTGTAGTTTTTGTAAGAAGGGGTTTGAGCTTTGGAAAATGGGTGAAAAAAGCCCTTCAAAGTCACCAAAAAGGGAGAAACATTCAGACTTGGAGAAGGCGAGCGTTACAGCGGCAGTGTCCTTAAACAGTTGTTTTGGAAAAGATCGTGACAGTGGGCAAGCCTCAAGCAGTACTAGTACATCAACAAGTTTTTGCTCTGAAAAGCACTTGGTTGCTGGTCCTTCAACGAGTTCTAGTGCTTCTACTGCAACTTCGTTTAGCCCTACTTCCCCTCTGACACCCCCGTTCTTTCCCTTCACCCCCATATCGCCAGCATCCTAACACAAAATGATTACACCAGTCCCCCACCTCAACAGCAACCGGCTATATATTCCACAAAATCACACACCCACTCACACCACATTAACTTGCAGTGCCCCCCCCCCCCCCCCCCCCCCCCTGACCACTTCCTTTCCTTTGTCCACATTATGTTCCCCGAACCCCCACCATTCTGTGTACAAGTATACTAAGGGGCTTGTGTCTCCCCTACATGTATGTAGGTATGCTTAGATGTATGTACATGTGTTTGTACTGTTTGTGTGTTTAATACATAGACTCCCATATATGACCACTATCATTACCACCACTCACAAGAATTATTAAGATGTCCTGTGTATGCCAATTTTATTTTTTTGTTTTAGCATATGTATGTGGATGTGTCTGTGCACGTATGTACCTGTGTGTGTGGGTGTATGTACATGTGTGTGCGTGCATGTATCGTGCATGCGTGTGGGCGTGAGACAGTGATGATTTCATCAATGACAACCATCACCATCAATCAGTGCCCCCCTTGCCCCCCTCCCCCAAGTATTTTTTTTTTTTTTTTTTTTTTTACTCTCAACTGGCATTATCATGCCAATGCTACCATGCTATTTCACACTTTTGGCAATGATCATCATCCTGTATCACTTTGCCCCATTTACGACAATGACCAATTATCCATCAATCATCAATTTTATTCCTTTTTTTTTTCTCCCCTCACCCCCAACCGGCATTACTACATCAATGCCACCATATTATTTCACTTATGACAATGGTCACCACCCTATAGTACTATAGATCTCATCTCGGTGAGCAACATCCATCAGTCATTGATTATTTCCTTTATTCCCCCACTGGCATTATCGTACTTGCCAATACACTATCCTACTCCTTTTACAAAATGACCATCATCCTACACCACTGGATCATACCTACACCCTGACCATGATCATCATCCACCCATCTTTGAACACCTCCCCCATCCCCCCACCAGCATTTTACATCAATGCCACAACATTGTCCCACTTATACAACAATTATCATCCTGCAGTACTGTTTATCTCAAATGATACATGATCATCACCCATCAGTCATCTACCCCTAACCCCATCCACCCTCTTTCTCAACCTGCAAGATTATACTAACGCCACCTTATTACTCCACTTACCACAATGACCATCAAACTACAGTACTATTGATCTCACCCATGCCAATGAGCATCACCCACAGGTCATTAATATTTTCCTTTATCCCCCCAACTTGAACCATCACCACTACATTTTTCCACTTATATAACAATAGTCATCATCCTATCGTACTATTGATCTAAAAATGATTACCATTTATCAGTTACTGAAAATACTCCAATCCAGTGAACACCTTTATACTGCACTATATGTAAATGAAGAAGCTGACCAGTTGACAAAGGAATGAGGACAGCAGCCTCAACTGTAAAAGGTAGCCTCCTTGGAATAAATCAAAAGTATTTCCAAGGAGACAAATAGGAGGATGACTTGAGCACTGGACCGTTCTCACTGGACTGTTCTCTCCTTCAACCAGAGGCAGTGTGTGCTAGTCAGTCAAGGACAAAGCAGCTGTTAGTCAGGTGGAGAGAAAGCATGGGCCTATTTTTTTCTTCATCTTGTGACTTGTATTTCTAAGACTTCCGCCTTGTGTGTGCTGCAAGAACGCTGTGTTTACTCTAGCCATTGTAAAAGATTTCTTTGTTTTCGTACGGACATGGAATTGACAAGATTCATACCAGAAAGTGATTAGGTGCTTGCTGAATGGAGGTCTGTATTGGAGAAAATGGCATCTGTGGGAGGCAATGGTGAGCACTTTTCAGCATTTTCGTGTGCCCTGATGGCCCTTTTTTTTTTTTTTTTTTTTATTTTTTAGGCCCTATAAAAGGCCCTAAATTTTTTTCTTGAAAGTCTGTATGAACCCTGTCATAAAAAGCAAGAGTAAAATGAAGTATTAGAGAGAGAGAGAGAGAGAGAGAGAGAGAGAGAGAGAGAGAGACAGACACAGTTATGGAAATTATGTTTTAGAATTTTAATTTGTTTGTCTGATATGTTTGATTTGCAGCATGTGCCACAGAAGAGCTGCACTGTGTCTTCTTGTGCATTGTGCTGTTGCTTTCTTTGACACTGGAAAACCATGTTTGATTTATAAATATAATGAGATAAAACAGAACAGAGCAGCCATTCTACTGCGCGTGTTGTAAAGCAGCATTGTGCCTAGAGCTACAAGTGGAGTGGCAGTTTCAAACGCCTTGTTTAATCTTGTGTACAAACTTATGATTAGATAGCCCATATCTTGCTTTAAATTGAAATAATAAATAGTCTTCATGATGTTGGTGTCACCCAAGACATGCGTTCACTCCTTGAGAGGACTTATATAATATATGCATTTCTTAATTAATGTGTTGTTCAAAAGCAATTAATGCAATTTCTCTTGACCGTTTTATCATTCTGTCTTTTTTTTTTTTATCAGGTTGAAGTTAAACTGCAGAAGAACGAAATGGAAAAACCCAACAAACAGAAAAGCAAAAAGAAACGAAGAAGGAGAGCAAAAAAGATCGACACTAGTTGTGAAAAAACTTCTCGGCTATTGAAGATCCATGCAAAAAGATGAACAATAGTTTAAACACGAATGTACAAGACATTAAAGTTAAAAAGAAGCAAGACGCTATGCCTCCGGAAGTGGCTAATACACCAGGCTTGAAGAAATACTGGGCCCAGCGATACAACCTCTTTCAAAAAGTTTGATGAAGGCATCCAGCTTGATCATGGTCAGTACCTTTTTTCATTTGTGTGTGTGTATGTATATGCATATATATGAATTTTATTTTTTTTTTTTTAATTAATTTTTTGTAATAGTAGCAGTGGAAAACAAGTGCAGGCTAACAATTTGCCCATTATGAAAACAAGTGCAGGCTAACAATTTGTCCATCATTATATTAATGACTTGGCAAGGATGGTGGGGAAGGGTGGATAAGGAATTTAAAGATAATCGGAACAAGATGGGGAAGTAGATTTTGAATAAAAAATTCTTCACTAACAGTATGTAGGAACCATATAATCGATCTTGAAAACAGTACCATTCACGTCACCGGCTCCAAAGCTCTCTGTCTGCTGAAATGGACTGTGCCTGTGCTCCCGTGGCATCAAATGGAAATATACCACAGTCTATAATTCTGTGGTATTCTTGCGCCAAGGGTTCAAATACAGAATGCAACAGCACCACAAAGGGTAAAAAAGTAAAACAAAAAGAAAAGAAAACTGTAAAGAAATAAGTTGCTGAAAAACTAAAATCGTTCTGTATATGGTATTCACTATAAAGTTAAATCTTTAAGCCTATGCTTGGGGATCCATTTAAGGATAAAAGGGAGGTAAAAAGGTGTCAACAATGTAATCAGCTCTGGAAGTCAAAAGGTGGTCAGCTCTATTGTTTGATAATTCAGGCATTGTCAGTCATGTAGGTGTCAACACTAACAGCAATCAAGATTTGTGCAAATCAGCCTCAGTATCCCACTGACTGACCAAATAATAGTATGTAGAACAATGTTGTACTTTTTTGTAGCAGGGGAAAAACAAATGCAGGCTAGCAATTCCTCTGTCAATTAACTTAATAGCAAAGATTGAAAAAGAAATGGGATTTAAGAAAACAAACAAAAACAGGGGGTTGACGGAGGGGGAAGGGGAGGGTATGAAAGGAAATGGAAACAAAAAAAATTAGGAATATACATGCTCAATAAAAAAAAAAAAATTCTTCACTAGCATTAGTAGTATCAGCATATGGTAACCATTGTACTCTTATCTTGAAGACAAAACCATTCATATCACTTGCTCCAGGCGTTTATCTATCTATCTGCTGAATCACACTCATCAGGGAGATTCTGCTGATTGTATCTGTGCTCCCTCGGCATCAAATGGAGATATACTACAGTCTGTAATTCTGATTCTGTGATATTCTTGCTACCAAGGGTTCAAAAAACAGAATCCAGCAGTACTGCAAAGCAGCCAGTGAAGGGGAGAAAAGTAAAATGAAAAGAAAATGCTGGAAGAATTGTTAGCGTGCACTTGTTTTCCCCCCCAAGTACTAAATTGTTCAACATATATTTAGATATAGAAAGAATCATATGGATATATATATATATAGTCAGTCTGTGAATTAGTGGGAGATTGTATCTCATAGGAGATCCAAGTATAGGTTGTGCTGCAAAATTCATAGCTGCTGTCAGCACTTATGTGACTGACGATGCTTTGGTTATTAAACAGAAGAGCTGACCATTCTGACTGGTGACAACCTTTGACTTCCCATATATCTTTAATTTTAAATGGATCCTCAAGAATAGGCTCAAAGATTTCCCCTTCATTTAATGCTAGTCTTTACATGATGGTTCTAGTTATTTCAGCAACATATTTTCATCCAGCGCTTTCTTGTCATTTTACTTTTCTGCCTTCCCAGACTGCCTTAGAGTGCCATTGGATTCCCTTGTTGAGCCCTTGATGGTGAACATACCATAGAATTACAGACAATGGTATCTCCATTTGATGCCAAGGGAGCACTGCACAATTAGCTGAGTCTTACTGACCAGTCCGAATCGACGGATGAAAGGCCATTAAGCAGGCCATTAAGCAGACAATAAGAGTGGTCCCCATATGCTGTCAGTGGAGAATGTTATAATTTATAATTCAATGTCCTGATTTTTCATTCCCATTTTCTTTCCCTTACAATTCCTCATCCACACCAAATACCCCCCTTTTTTTTTTCTTTCCCTTCGAATTTTTGGAAAGTTATTAACAATGATGGAGAAATTGTTAGCCTGCACTTGTTCCCCCCACCATTAGACTTTTATTTTATATATATATATATATATATATATATAAGAGAGAGAGAGATATGTGTGTGTGTGTAAACAAACACACACACACACACACATATATATATATATATATATATATATATATATATATATATACTGCTCAAAACAATTGAAAGGCCACTACCACTACCTTGTTTGACTTTATTTTTTCTGATAACTCGGCACTGCACGGCACTGCACCCACCCAAACTTACTGAATTTGGTTGCATGCCTGATCAGTCAACTTGAATTTGATCAGAAATCAACTCAGTCTGTGTCATGCACATCACAGCGGTGAACTGAAATGTGCACATACTGCACGAAAAAAAAGGGTGCAAGTCAAACAGGCCTGTGCAACAGAGCACATCTGAACTGCAGGAATACTGCAATGCACGTGTAACCCATGTCTTATCTGAACACAGGTCAGCCAGTTTTGAGAGACTGGTAGGCATTTATGCCTGTGTTTACGGCACTTTTGCAACCATGCCTTGGAGACAATGACTGAGTCAGGGTGACCAAGGGCGGGCAATTGCGTGGCTTCAGGAGGGCGTGGTGGGTGCGAGAGGTTGGTCGTCGACTGTCAGTCGCCCATTCATTCATTCAGACTTTGAGAGACCGCTTCAACCAGACAGGCAGCGTTGCTGAGCGAAGAGGTCAGACGCCCGAGGTCCACCTCCAGGCAGCAGGACAGGTTTGTTGTCCTGTCAGCTCTGAGGCAGAGAACGGCCACTTCCGACACACTCGGGGGGCAGCTGCAAGCAGCCGACAATGTCACCGTCAGTGACCAGACCATTTGGAACCGGTTGAGATAGGCACACCTGCACTCAAGACGACCAGTCCGTCCATCCTGTCCTGACACCAGCTCACCGTGCTGCTCGTTTGGCTTGGGCCCAGCGTCACTTAGCATGGACCAGAGATCAGTGGGCAAGAGTATTGTTTACTGACAAGTCCTGCTTTGCCTTATCATTCATGACGGCAGGAACCGTGTCTGGCAGCGGCAAGGAGAACGCTATCATGATGGTCTCGTGAGCGAGCGTGATCGCTATGGTGGTGGATCCATAATGGTGTGGGGAGGGATGGCACGGGAACTACAGAACCCCCCTGCACATGGTGCAAGGCAACCTCAATGGTGTGGGCTACAGGGATGGCATCCTGCAGCCTCTTGTGCTGCCAGCGCTGCAAGCTATTGGACCAGGCGCGTACTTCAAGACGACAACGCCAGACCTCACAGGGCTCAAGTCGTCAACAACTTTCTTCAGCAGCAACACGTGATCCACATGGACTGGCCAGCCTGCTCACCGGACCTTAATCCATTGAGCACCTATGGGACGTGCTGGGCCGGCGACTTCAAAGCAATCACCCCCGCCAGTTGACCTCAACCAGCTGTTCCAGTTCCTTGAGCATGAGTGGCAGGCAATACCCCAGATGAACTCTGAGGACTCTGACTCAATCCATGAGGCAAAGGTGCATCGCGTGCATCCACGCAAATGGCGGACACACGCGTTACTGACTGTGTTTTTTGTGTATCTCTGGCGTTCTGACTTTTGAAAAGATGGGTAGTGGACTTGAAAGTGACAAAAACATGCTGTACAAATCAATTTTGTCATTAATCTATGTCATTGGTGTTTTGATTAATGACTGAAGTAAAGTTCGAAAGCATTGTTTTGGGTTGTGTTTCCGTTCTCTTGTGAAATAGCAAGAGAATTTCAAGTGGCCTTTCAATTGTTTTGCAAAGGAAGTCTAAGGGAAAGGGTGAGTGGATGAGATCAGGAGCAGGGGGGGTGGGGGGGGGTACACTTGTACTTGTTTGCAAATATAGAGAGAGATGGGTACAAAAAGATCAAAAGTTCAAGTAAAGAGTAAAAAAGAAAGAATGAAATTCATACAAAATTTTAAGGGAGACGAGTACTTTTTAGTGTAAAGGAGGAGAGTACCATGAGTATGTGGTGTTCAGCTTACATGAAATCATGAGAGGCACCTCTCTCTGAAGCAACTCACCAACAGTACATTGCCTCGAGATTAATCTCTGGTGGGTGGTCTCACGGTGACCTGATGTTGTTGTTTCCCAGTTGGCTGCTGATGGTGAAACTGCAGTTAAACTCTAGTAGTAGTACAATAGTAGATGTGGATGCGTGCATGGGAAGTCAGAATGAGTGCTTTTAGAGCATGGCCACAGAGAGACAGAGAAGAAAAGGTTAGACAAAAAAATGAAATATACCGATGATGATCGGCAGTAGTCCTGAATTAAGGTGATTCAATGTTGTTTTTTGTCTGATCTGATTGGCATTCAGACTGTGGTAAAAGGGTTTTTTTTTTAATTTCAGTGTTTTAGTTCGTGGGATTTATGTTTGCTTCTGAATTCAACCATGGTTTTGAATGTGCCCATAGTTCTGATCTTAGTTTGATTTCAGCTCTGGTAATGGTGTAGTTTCCATAGTCAGCTAGATAAGATGGCCACAAAGAGGAGATCCTTTTCTTTTTTAACCAAACATATATGAGGTAGAATTATTACAAAATGTAAGTTTGAGAAGTTGGAGAGTAGTTATATCATTTTCTACTCTGACCTTGTTATCTACCCTGATCACTATTCATCTGACTGTCTCTGTCTGTCTGTCTGTCTCTCTGTCTCTCTCTCAAACATTCTGCTCTTTTTTCTCTGTTCATAGAGAGCTGGTTCTCCGTCACTCATGAGGCAATTGCAAAACACATCGCAGAGCGTTGCAGATGTTCCACCATTGTTGATGCATTCTGTGGGGCTGGGGGTAATGCTATCCAGTTTGCTTTTGTCTGTGACCGAGGTGAGTGTAACATTACAAATGGATGGTTTTCAGTTGTTTACAGGAAGGAAAAGTTCCAGAGAATAAAACTGAGGTTTAATGTTTACTTACCAGGGGGGGGGGGGGGGGGGGGGGGGGGGGGACATTGTGTTCAACATGTAGGTGCATTATGCTGTATGTATGTTTAAATGAATGTGTCGAATACAAGTATGTATTTCCATATGTGCTCAGTAATTAATATTGCAAGGTGGCAGTTTATCCAGAACCCAATTTTGCTCATAAGAAGGTAGTGTTTGATTTGTTGTTGTTGTTGCTGTTGCTGTTGTTGTTGTATTTGCAGCAGGCAGCAACTTGAATTCATAAATCAAAAAACACTAATCAAGCATGTCACACTCACAGTATAGCAATATAAACACTCTGGGGGGAAGTTGAACACAACTTGAAGTTATATTGTCCAGATAAAAACATGTAACCTGATTTCAGAAGTATTTGTCGTTTTGTTTTTCTGTGGTAAATATTTCAGAAAATGTAAATTTCAAGCACATTTTCAAACCAAACAAGTTTGAATATTCCAGAAGTACAAAATCTTTTTGTATGTATATACGCATCAACATCCTTTTGGTTTTGTATTGTGCAGTTATTTTGGTTTTGTATTGTGCAGTTATTGCCATCGACATAGACTCTGAGAAGTTGAGGCTGGCCAAGAACAATGCAGAGGTGTATGGAGTTGCTGATCGCATCGAGTTCATCCATGGTGACTTCCTAACCTTGCGCCAACTCTTGAAGCGGATGTGGTCTTCCTGTCTCCGCCTTGGGGAGGTCCAGATTACATCAACAGAAAGGTCTATGATCTCAATACGATCCAAGGCTTGGAAGGATATCCTTTTGCTGTCAGAAAAATATCTGAATGGGTTGGTAGGTGTTAAGGACAAATGCATCAGGTACATCAGTAACTCCATGCTGTTTATAATTCATTAAGATCATGATTATATCAGATAATCGATATTGTTCCTGGGAAGAGAGAAAACATGCCAAGTGCCAGAAATAAGATTTGATTTACCATGGCAACTGGTACACATGCTTACATTTGAATTGTTTACATACAATATGCAATATCTTGTACGTCCCATAACAGAGATGGAGAGTTTGTTCTGAATGAGATGGAGGGGAAGGAGGATTCACTTACAAAAAATGTGGCAAACAGCAAAGAAAACTAATTAACTATTGTTCTTATAATTACTGTGTCTCACAGTTGTCAGCTCCAAGCTGGAGTCTTTTTCAGCCAGCTGAAATTCAGAAGTGAAAAGGAGTAGCATTATGTTTTCTTCTTTGTTTAGATGCAAGACCAGTTGAATAGGGGCCTCAAGAGGGTTGTTACCTTGTTATTGTTGGAGGGCTTGTGTGGCCCACTGGGGCAAGATCTTTCAAGTGAAGCTATGTTGAGGGTGGGACTGATAGTGGCCCATTTTTGTTGTATTCTCTGTTTTTTTGGGTTTTTTTTTTTCTAGCTAGATCTTGTGTATTTTCAGCTACACATAAATTTTTCTTTTGCATGTTCTTCAGTCAGTGGCCTTTTAGTTTATGCCCTCAGTGTTTGCTTGTGTGGGGGCACTTGTGACAGATAAGGAAATCCTTATTCTGTGGGGTTAAGGCTAGACTTAAGATAGCTTCCCACTTTGCCAAGTTAAATCTGCCGTTGCGTTCAGACTGCTTCCCAGTACTGGACATGATAAGGAAGAATATGGTAGAGTTGGAGTGTATTTGTATTGTATCCCCCTACTCCCACCTCTCTTGAAGCTTGGAAGGGGTCAGCGCTTAGAGTTCTTGACCTTGGCTCCTTATTTGGACTGTAAAGAATATTTACAGGTGGTTCCAAGTTTGAATAAAGAGTTGCTTTTACTGCTTATTCAATTGCTTCTGTTCAAGAGTTTTCAGAACAGAGTCCCTCTGACAGCTCCATGTGTACTGCTGAAGTCACAGCCTTGGTTCTGGCTCACAGGATGCTCTGTCAGTTTGGACACATGGACTTCATCATTCATCATCCTCTCTTGACTCTTTAAGCTCCTGTACCTTCAGTTACCCAGAACTGATCTTTTTTTTTTTTTGGTTAAGAAGCTTTACACCTCTCAAATATGATGGTTACAGTGGTGTTCTCATTTTGGTTTCTGGCACTGCTGGCATTCAAGCAGTGACCCAGTAGATCATCTTGCCAAGAATACCTCAAATTAAGAATTTTGTCCAGATCATTTATCCCCTATACAGATCTGAAACGTAAAGTAAGTAGATCTGAAAGTCAGAAACGTAAAGTAAGTAGTTACATCAAAGACATCTGGCAAGAAGAATGGAACACCCACACGTAGGATATGCATTTTCAAATCCATCCAAAATAAGAATGTCTGTTATCTGCCAATGGTGGGTACAAAGAAGGAACAGCTGCTTGCTAGTTACACCAGTTACATGCAGGCCGCTCCTTTCATACTCACATGACACTCATATCTTTTGAAATGCAAAACTCCATGGTGCTAACGGTATTATGAGCCACTTATGATGAAACATCCTTATGCAGTGTTGGGATTTACATAGCGTTGGACATATCATAACAATTTTACGGCAGACTATATTATGATCTGTTTAGAGATGTTCTACCAGATGTGATTTTTTTTTCTATGAAGAGATGTTTTTCAGTTCATCAAAGATTTTTTTTTTTAAGATTAGATCTAAGACACAACATTCGTTCTTTAACTAAACATTTTGATGTGATGAAAAGTATTTACTTCTTTCAGGAACTGAGAAGTCTACAAAGCTTCTTCGCATGTGTAAAGATATCGGTGACTGTCAAAAGAGTAGCCTGTGTCTAAACTGCACAACTTGTGGAGGCAGATGCAACATGAAATTGTAAAAAAATGAAAGTGAATAGAGGAGAAGGGGGGGAACTTGTCTATGCTCAGTGTCATCTCCCTAAACGAAGGATCTGTATATATGACTTCACCCAGTTTAGAAACTTTTTACTCATATACACATTTTTTTTTTTTCCTCTTCTGTGGATAATATCTTGACATGTTTGCTGCTGTTAGGTGCTGGAAGTATCCTCTTTCCTGTCCCAGTTCTAGTGAGAATCGGTTTCCTGTTAGCAGCTTTAGAACTGTGTCAGCAAGAAAGTTCTGCTTGGACAATCAAAAGGAATGACAACTCTTTGTCATGGATGGTGATACTTTTAAAGGGGCATCTGGTTTTATCTTCAGCTGGTGTTTGAGGACATTTTACGCTTCAAAATCTTGAAATAATTATGGTCGAACACTGGATTGGTCTTAGTTTACAGGCATGGGGAAGGGAGCAGCAAGTATGGCTGGGATGTGGCTTTTTGCGGTTTTGTACATGTGCACACTGTGCAATCGCACTAACGCAAGCAAAGGGCATTCCATCTTGGTAGGACTCCTCAGACTTTCTTGCCCAGGCTGTTGATTGGACAGATGAATCCCAGCTTATGCAAGAAGTTTTTCATTGCACAGAAACTTCAGCACAGGCAAGGAATGGCTTTCCCAAACTCTGAATCCTAATGCATGCAAAAAGCAGCTTTCAAGACAAGAGATTTACCCATCTATGAGTGTGCGAGTCTTTGCAAGTACCATTAACACAAAATAAATGCAAGTACCATTAACCCATCTAATCTGCAATGCACAAAACAGACTGCAGAGAGATTTACCCATCTATGAGTCTGCGAGTCTTTTGCAAGTACCTTTAACACAAATAAATGCACAAAACAGACTGGGGAGTCACCATTTTTATCAGTCCCTTAAACCACTGGCACTGAGAATTTTTGGCCTCCTTGTCTGTCCTCTGTTACTGTCTGGGAATTACAAAAGGACGGGCCTGTCTATCCCTTAACTTCCCAAATCTTCCCCTTCCACCTCTTTCTCTGTCAGCCTCTTCTATTTCCAGGTGCATTGCATTGCAAGATAGTTTTTTGCAAGGCTAGATAATCAAAAGAAGTGACCATACCACTTAAGTTTTCATTTGTGTGTTGTCAGCAGGTCTTAGGGGGGGGGGGGGGGGGGGGTAGTAGTAGTTGCGCAGTTCTTCTGCATGGACTGGACTTTCATTGGTAATATGGTCTTTGTAAGTGATGAGTATGAGTTTGCAGTAACACCTCATTTCAAATGCGTGGTTCCATCTTTGTCAATCTGTCATATTTGAAGTGTGTTTATGAAAAATTTACTTGATTGTTTTGTAGTTATCATTAGTAGAATCTAGTTGTTTGTTTTTCATTTGTCATTACTTTGATCCCTGCAAAGTAACGCTTATTTAATACACAATACGAAACAGACTAGTAAGTGTTTGATGACATTTCTTCATTTTTCACATACAACTGGAATAAGAAATGCACAAAACAGCATACTAATTATTAAACAAATATTTTCAGATACATTAGAGAATATGGCATCATGTGCTATGGGATAATCAAAAAATAAGGACAGTTTTTCCTGACCCTCATGTTAGGAGTTGCTGGCTTGTCTGACTTGCTAGAACTGACTGTGGGAGAGATTGGTTTCTTTCTTTATATAGTGTCCAGTTGACAGATTATCCATCCATTCAGGTTTTATTCATGGATGACAAATTGTCATTATTTGCAGATCCTGAAAGTGAAAGTAAAGTGACTCTTTTGCATATTTTTACCTTAACTTGTAGCACATCCAAACTGTGTCGCTGAGTCGCAAGATCACTCCAAACATTGCCTATTATGTGCCTCGCAATGTCAATGAGCAACAGGTAGGAACCATAATATTATGTATTTTCTGAATGCAATGTTTTTCCCATGGCAGAATGAACAAATTAAGAAAGATATGACTATAATGAGTGTGTCTTCCCATGCTTTTTGATACTGTTTAATCTCCTTCAGTTTTTTTTTTTTTTTTTTTTTTTTTTTTTTTTTTTTTTTTTTTTTTCTCTTCGTTATAAAGGAAGGGTGTGCATATATTCCAGAGATCTTTTTAAAGATATGTGCAGAGGTTTGTTTTCAATATTAACTCATTATTACAGCATTTGTCATAATTGCTCTAATTTCTAGGTTCAAGCCTGATTTTGAGGCATTGATCTGCTTATGTGAGCCTCAGTTGAGGTGTGCGACTTAAAGAGCTGTATAAGTGGTTGTGAATTATATCTTCTTTGTTCTTTGACTATGTTTGTGTGTGTGTGTGTATGAGCGTGCATGTCTGAAGCTCGTTTGGTGTGCATGAGTGTTTGTGTCTTTTCTGTTGGTGTTCTTCATCTGTGTATGTGTGTTTGTCCTTTTACTTTCCAACTGCAGAGCTGTTCCAAGTGCTATGCAGGCTACAATTTCATTGGCAATGTAACACTGCTACACTTTGTGACAAAATGCTATACCAGAAAACAACAATAAAAGAAAATAATTTACAAAAGCACTCCGCAGACTTAGCAGTGGGTAAAGGGGAACTGAGACAATGTACATTTTTAGATAGTAGACTTGTTTTATCCAAAAATGGCCTCATTCAGTGAGGAAGAAGAAGAGAATTCACTGTGGGCAGTTGCAAATTTGCCACCTTGGAAGACTGGTTCCTTGTCAGCCATATAGATTGTTTTTTAATCATGTCAGAACCACACAGCAACTAGCAAGATATAAATTTCTTAGTCCACTATCATGTTGAGTGCAAAGCGAAGTTGAACTGAAAGTGCTCTTGTGAAACCGCGTAAAAGCGCTGTGCTTAAAATGGGAATGCCACACTTAAAATGTCAAAATGCTGCATTTTGTGCTTTTGTGGCATTGGCAACTTTGTGTCTACCTGTTCCCATTTATATGTGTGTGGTTTTTGTTTTATGTTGTGTTTTTTTTTTGTTTGTTTTTTTTTTTGTCTTCTCTTTTCTGTCTTCCGGTCCCGTCATTTTGTACTCTAAGAGCTTCACAAGATCTCAAGTAGTTTTAGGCTTTGGGTATTTTGTTTTTCAAAAGCATACCTTTTGTTTTAATTGTTTCTGTTGGTTTGTATGTTAAAGATTTTATATACAGTATGTTTTCATGTGTATGTTAACAGTGGAATTTCATTTGCTAAATAGACGCTCTCTCTTAGAACGTTGTTCAGATTTCATGACCAACATTGCAGGTGTCTATATCTCTCGGATTTAGTTGATGCCAGAAATATATTATGAAAGAACGCATAAGAGTACAGCCCTGTCGTGCATTCTCAGGTCAGAATGGAACTCAGAACATCATCATCGTTGCCCTCATCCTCAACAGTCAGCGTCAAAAAAGTATCAAATTCTGTGACCGTTCATGCTTTGTTGTCATAGTGTCCACAGTCTCCATTTCTTCTCCACATCTGTGACCTTGGTGAGTTGGTGTCATGGTTGCCAGTAATGCCGACATAGGCAAGTTCCTGGAGACCGTCAAAGGACAGACGTGGTGGTGCCCTCTGGAGGGGTGCTCACTCACACTGGTTCTGTAACTGAGCAATTATTGTTGGCAGAGGAGGACTAGTAGGTGGTGTCCTGCATATACTGGACCAGAACAGGTACCACTGAACACCAGTCACCGTTGAATGACTTGGCAGCAGTGCATGCTTTCTTTGCTGGGTTGCCTTATCATGACTTTACATTGACTGCTTCCTGGGGATTGCTGATGCCAGGGCTGTGGTGTGACAGATCCGGGTATGACTGTGGACAGAGAGTAGGGGGATGAGCAGCAGATTATGCCACTGAAGTGGCAGAGGAGATGAGATGCAAAAAAAACAACAACAAAATACGAAAAAATCAGTGGCGTCAAAACTGTTTTTTGTACCTAACAGGCTTCTCATTGTCTTGGCTATATTTTGGTGGTACGGTGCAGCGACTGAATAGATATTCTCTTCTACTTCCCCCCAACCCCCCCTCCCTTTCATGAGAAAAAACAGAATTATGAAGATGGTTGGTGTGTGTGTGCAAGGATGCTTTTTGGAGTGCTGAAAGGGACATGCTACTGTTTGATAACTTTGGGTGATACTGGTGACAACACCTGTGCATGCTTTGTGTTGTGACATTGACAATGATGCTGTTTCAGCTGGGAGCCTTAGCAGAAGGAGGCAAACTCTACGTGGAGCGGAGCATGTTCAGGGGGAGGGTTAAATGCATCACAGCGTACTACGGATTCTACTAATGTACAGACAGGACCTGTGATACCCTGTGTATGTGTGTGAGCGCGCGTGTGTGTGTGTGTATGTGTGTGTGTGTGTGTGTGTGTGTGTGTATGTGTGTGTGTGTGTGTGTGCAATGTTCTCACTTGCCAGTTTGAAGGAGTTGCCTGACCCCATTTTCTGTTTTTGAAATGATCCGTCCACTGCCCTTTCAGACCGGTTTGATTTGTGTGTGTTGTACACAGTGAACAAGATTTTGTAAAAAAAAAAAAAAAAAAAAAAAAGTACATGAAATGTTTGGGAATGTGTGTGTGTATGTGTGCAAGTATGCATGCAAGTGTGTGTTAAAAACTCATTTTGTTGGAACATTTTGTTATCTGCTTCCAATAAGGGAATGAGGCAATAAGGTTGATGTGCAATTTTTGTTGGACTTGATGTTGGAACTCAGTTTTCTCAAACCAAAATAATGGTCATCAATTTGCAGTTAAATCCAACGATGTTTTAAATGCAGTAAAAATGTTTTAGACATTGTTCTTTACTTCATTTACATGTATTGAAATATTTTTTTTAATCAGAGTAGATATTTTTGTTAAAGAAAATCATGATAAAGCACAAAAGGTTGTTTGTTGTGTACAGCCAGGAACCAACTTTCCATTAGTGTAGTTTTCAGCTTTTTAAAGTAACTGTAATTATGGCTCTACTTTACGTTTGTTAAATTTAGAGTTTGATCATGTGTGGAGTTGGAAAACTGGCTCCTGAAAATATGAAAAAATTTTTTTCCAGATTAAATGAAAATACTTTGACTCGGTTCATTTACTGAGAAACTGGAATATATCTCATCTCTGTTATGTCCAGTTGTAGAAGTAGTTTGTTTAAGGTCCAATTTGTGTTATTAAGATAAAAACTCTGATCAGATGTATAGTTTTCAGTGTAATTTGTCATTGACATTTTGCATTTTCCTTGGATTGATTTTGTAAATCAGATTGTGACTGAAAATGAGTAGGACTGTGTTCAGACACAAGTCTTTTATTTAGAGGGAAAACACTGTGTATGAAAGTTTCAAGAATCATGACAAGACAATTGGAAATGACTGTGATTGGAAACTGTACAAGATAGCTGTAAATATTAGTATTTGACAGTATGTACATTCATTTTGGAGAGAACCTTATATGAATACTCCTCCTAATACTCGTATTGTTAGACTTGTTAAATTTAGGTTTGTTGTTATCTCTAATTTCCATTAAGATGGGGAGAAATACAGTATTAATATGTGCCATTCCCTTCTCCCTTCCCTTCTCCCTCCCCCTCCTCACCTACTCCCTCCCAAACATACTTCCCTTCTAGATAGAGTTGAGCAATCTAATCTGTCTTGGGCCTTTCTTTTTCATCTATCCATCCTTCTCTTCTTTCATCTCTGTCTTTTCCCCACCTTTCCTTTCCAAGTACCATTGCCCCTCCCTTCCAGCATCACGTAGTTACGTTGCTGCTGTTACAGCAATGGATGCCCTCATCATGAGCTTTAGTGTGTGTGTGTAGGTGATGTGTTCAACTTTTGTCCAACTTGTTTATTATGAGTTATGATTACTGCAAATTATGAGGTTTTGTTTTTTTTTTTTATTTGGCCACATTTATTCATTAAAATGAGTTTAAATGACCCATTAGTTTTGTTTTCTATGTGTTTGAAGATTTTTTGTGCTTTGGTTGAAATGAAGTATACTGTATCCTTGATAGAGATTTTTTTTTAACTGAACAGTTTTTTTCATAACAAATCATTTTTTGAACACTCGTACATTTCAGAACATTTACATATATATAGCAGTAGATTATAAAACAATAACAACTGAAAAACCCCAACCAAGCAATAAAACATCCATACACACATGAAACAAAAGAGGTTGCTGGGGGGGGGGGGGGGGGAACAAGAGCAGAGGATGGGGAGGGTCCACGAACACACACACACACTCAGAACATAAATCATACGTGTACAAATATTCAACCATTTTCAAAAACAGGCAGTTGGAGTGGGTCTTGATGAATGTGGTAGATTACAAATGAAATACATACATTGTATTTTGAGCTCTAAAGTTCAAATTATCCAAGAATTGTACAAAAGCCAGCTTTGTTCAAACTGGGTACAAGATCCATTTATGATTGCCATGTGACATCTAAGTCATATCTGACCTTCAGTAATGTAACAAAGGTTGGTTAATGTGGCAATTCACATCTGTATAAGAAAAAAAATCACAATGGGGTGTCTGTCTGTACATTTTGCTTTACACCAAACAGCACAAGTTCCTTGTCAATCACAAAATTATGACAATTTAAACATTTCTGGGCAAGCAGCTGCTGAACATTTATCCAAGATTGGTATGTACTGTGACAATCAAACTGCATATGAGAAGTTGTCTGCTCTCCTCGTTCACAGAAATTACAAATATAAGAATTTACCAAACAGCATTTAGAAACAAGAATCTCTGGGTTGGAAGTATCGGTTTGATTTGAAACCATCACAACTGCATATCACAGATATTCCATAACGGTGCAAGAGAACATCTTTACCTTCTTTCTTTGGCAATAATAGATCAGTTTATTGCTTTCGTAAAATTATGTTTGGAGGGGAAAAATACTCTTGGAGCTTGCAAAGTTTCTTTGAAAAGAAGAAGAAAGTTGTATGGTTGTTCACCCCTTTATTCTTACCTTAAGATGCTTGTGTGTGTGTGTGTGTGTGTGTGTGTGTGTGTGTGCAATCAACTTGTACAAAGAAATGTTTATGGCAACGTTAACCCTGATTTGTTAACCTCTATTCTCCAAAAAATGCAGAAGGATTTAAGTCAAGTTTAAGAAACAATGAATGGAACATTTCTTAAACCAAGGAAAAACTATGCACATAATTAAAGGTATTTTCATACCTTGAAAAGTAAATTATTTATGTCATGTCTTTGTGTGTGTTTTATTGTGGTTTGCCATGAAAGGGGGCACGTGTGTATGATGGATGACTGGAATCCCAGGAGGGAAACTACAAATTTCAGGGAAGCTAGCCACTGCAAAGTTCCCATCTTCCTGGCAGGTGCTAGCAAGTTTTTTGCACTGGACTGGATAGTGCAAAGGGGTGTGCAGGTCCTCCTTTGTTTCTATAAGTAATCCTTGCACAGCATTGCAAGTGTTCACTGACGCTTAATCAGGAAGGGGAAGGAGGGGGAGGGGATTATTTGAATTGCATTTCTTAGCCTTAAAAAAGACCAGTTGCTCAAATTCATGCATGCTTCAGAGTGCATCTGAATAATGGATGGAAAATTTGTGCATTACTATTGTGCATTGTAATGGACTTCTCAGAAATTGCAGAGCAATAACAGCATGTAACCAATGAAAAAGCTCACATTTCTGAAACAGATGCCAGTATTAAAAAAAAAAAATGTAGAATTACTGTTGGAGGAGTTGATAACATCTGCTTGGCTGAGTATGGCCAAGGAAAACAAATGAATCATGGAGCTGCATGTGAACACAGGCATCTCCGAAATCAGCAAAGCATGCACTTCTTTCATTGTGAGTGGTGCTCAGAGAGTAAGGCTTTCTGTTCCTTCTCCAGCATGGGCCGGGAGCAGAGTGGGTAAAAACTGTTACATCCCCAAGTTTTATTTTCACAGGCTGAAAAGCAAAAAAACCTCAATTCCAGGAGGCTGCTCCCGGACTCCTTCCAGAGGCCTTGTCTCGGGACCTGGAGGTTTCTCAGCACCCCTTGACATTACTTTCCGCCTTTTCATTAATTTCAATAGCTTCGACTAGTGCATATATTTCATTTTGTTGTCAAATTACACTTAGGGCTATGCTAATTATGCTATGTATACCCACACTCCTGACACCAATACAGTGTTCACCCTATACTTTAGAGAAATTTGTTTGAACACTTGCACATTTATGGACATGCCGGGTCAGTCCAGGCACCACCAACACCATTGTCATCCCGAAAGGGGTATGGAATATTGTGGAGGAGTGAAGACAGTGGACTCTCACATGTACGCCTCTCAAACTCAATCTCTCTCGAGTCTCTCTCTCACAGAGACCCCCAGTCAGCTGTCCCCTGCTGCCCCAGGAGACGTCATCCAAGGGACCAAGGGTAGGGGAAAACTAGGGAGGTGGAAAACAGGAGGAAAAGGGGCACAGTGATGGACGAGGGTGGAGGGGAAAAGAAGGGGGCAAAAAGGAAGGGGAGGGGAAAAGTGTAGTGGGTGGGATGGAGAACGGTGGATTATCATGCCATGCATTTCATGAGATTCCTCTCATCTGTACTCTGCTGTGGAAAAAAAAAGTGGGAATGAGGGGGAGAAAAATACATATGGAGTGTAAGAAAGTCTGAGAGGGAGTAAGTCAGATTAATATTTAACTTTCTCTCCAGCTCAGCATGGCAAAATTACCAGTGCTTCCTGCCACAGAACAACGATCACATACATACCTGCACGCACCGTCTGCCTGGAGACTGAGATGACACTCTTTGCCACACTGTATGTTCCGTCCCTCGTGGTGTTACAGTGCTTATAGTTTGTCATTGATCCAAAAAGTTCTCCCTCTCAAGTCTCTTGCAAAGGAGATCTGAGTACACCTCAATTCCAAGGCATCGGAGGTCAAGTGTGTGCACAGGCAGGGTTGAATGTTTTGTTACAAGAGTTCATTTGTTGGCTTTGATGTCGGACCGACATAAGTAAAAACGGTGTGTGTGTGTGTGTGTGTGTTGCTAAAAATAACGATCTAGCCATTTCTCAATTTTGCTTAAGACAAAATCGAAAAACAATTGGGAAAAAAGCCTGCGCGCGCTCTCTCTCTCTCTCTCTCTCACACACACATACACGCGCATGTGCACGCGCACACACACACACACACACACACACTTAGCTCTAGGGATGATGTGGAATACACTGCAGGGTGTGCTACAGTTTGTAAATTGTGGTCATCATGATCAAGAATACAGAAATTATTTTAAAATGCGTACAAAAAATGGTTGAGATGACGTGCGGGATGCAACAGGAAATGAGATATCCCCCAAATAAAATAAACTTGATGGTGTCTAACTAATCAAAAGTACCTGCAACATAGGAATAAGATAAGAAGAGTACAGCGACATCAACAACAGAAGTTTAAGCAAGAAAATAAAGTGGTCTGTTTCATGTATTCATAACGTTATTTATTTATTTACTTTGTTAAAAAACGTGATTGTTCTGTGAACGGAACGGGACTTGCCTCTTAACCTTGAACTCTCATTTCGTGTTTTGTTTTCAAAAGCTTTGAGAACTTCCACATCCTGTATGATGAATCTTACAGAACCGTTTTCGTTGATCAGACTATCGGCAGCGAGACATGAGTTTTTTTTTGTTTTATTTTTTTAACCGATTGATTTGTTACTTCGTTTGTGCCATCCATACGCACGATCATATGACACATCAGCTTATCGAGTCATTCTTAACATGGTTTTTCTCCTTGCCAGAAAAAATGGCAAAAACGTTTTGTTAAACACACACACGCGCACACGCGCGAACGCGCGCGCGCGCGCACGCACACGCACACACACACACACATACACACACACCAGACAAATAAAAACATGCTGTTTGTTCTGACGACACGTGTCATAGATCTGTGCAAAATTGTGCATCTTATGGAGAATAAACGGATGACATGACTTTAGACACATTACTTTTCATATCATAGCAACAGCAACACAGTAAAGATATAGTAATAATAATAATGATTATAATAAAAGCAGCTGCTAGTAAACAATTGATAGTTCAAAGAAAGCCTTCGGGTAGTTTCCCCCCAGTGTGTGTGTGTGTGTGTGTGCGCGCGCGCGCGCTAAAATTAACATGTAATCTAAGTTTATTTTCTCAATCCAATCTGATTCTCCCATCTAAAGAAATTTCCTCGAGCTTTAAAAATAAATGAAGTTTAATTCTCAATCCAATCTCATTCTCTTCATCTAAAGAATTTAATGCGCAGGATGAGTTCGGCTAATTAGTGTTCCGCTCATGCTTCAGTGTTCCTAAGACCTATCTCTGAGTCTTGAACACCGTTGGGGCGCCACAGAACACTTCGCAACCAGCTTCTTCCACGCCTCTCGTTTCGCAGACGCTTTTAGGCGGTTGCTGAGAGTGAGGCCAGTCCATGCACCGATGTTCCCCCCCCCCCCCCCCCCCCCCCCCCCCCCCCCCCCCCCCCCCCCCCCCCATCTCTTTCTCTCTGTCTTCCTCACCGTCTGCCTCTTCGCACTGTTCCGTGTATAATGGTTTTGTCAAGTCCTGTTGATCTTGATACATGACCATACCATCCCATTTTCCTTCTTTTCACCGTATGGTCCAACGGCTTGCCTTACTGTTGCCTGGACCTCCAAGTTGGTAATGTGGTCTTTGTATGAGATGCCAAAGATTTTGTGGAAGCATCTCATCTCTAATGTCGAATCTTCCTCTCAAGTTCAGCCGTTAAGAGTCCACGTCTCACACAGGCTTTGAGAAATATGGAAGTGACCAGGGAGCGCCTCAGTCTGGTTTTGGAACCGATTGTGAAGTTTCTGTCATTCCAGATGGGTTTTAGTCTGGACAGCGCTGTTGTCGTGTGCGCAACTCTGGAGAGCACTTCAGGTTTTGATCCGTCATCTGAAACAATTGCCCCCGATGTACTTGAAGCTCTGAACTGTCTCTAGTTTATCTCTCTTGCCTTTGCCTTTGTGTTGTTTGTCATTACGTTTTGCCTTTTCGATGCTGATCTCCATGTCGAATGCGGCAGAACATTATTCTGTCGAGACGCTTTGCTAGGTTGGCTCATTCCTGATCTTCCACTAGCCCGTCAATAGCCTATCATCGACAAAGTGTAGGTTTTGTTACTATCCTGCCATCAATGCCTACTGAGCCTTAATGTCCCTCCAGCGTGTCAGTCATAATCCTGTCCAAGTAAATATTGAAAAGAGTGGGTGAGAGTAAACAGCCTTGCCTCACTCCAACAGTTGTCTTGAACCAGTCTCTTACGGTGCCATTGAGGAAGACTGCGCTGGTGGCTTTATCGTAGAGGCATTATATGGTCCTGATCAGGTTGGCATCGATGTTGCACAGTCTCACTGTCAACCATAAGGCTGTACACCACACCCTGTCGAAGGCTTTTTTTAAAAAATCCACACGCATGCGTGCATGCGTGTGTGTGTGTGTGTGTGTGTGTGTTAATGTAAAAGTGAGGAGTGGTTTGTAGTGGATTTAAGAATGAGTGCGATACTTTTTTTGAAAAATTTCTTATGCGATTTGTTCTGAAATTATTATTATTATTATTGCACTACAAAGTGTTAATTATGAATGCAATGTGATTTGTTTTAGTATTGATATACAATGTGTTAATCAAGTATCATATTGAGAGTGATTTATATACTATAATGTTCTTTGATAAGTTTTCTCACTTAAAAATGAATTTTTGTGTGATATGTTTTTATTGTCATTATAATAATTATGTAATCATTAATGTTAATAGTATGAATAACTGTAATATTTTTAAGGTTATTACGTACAAATACACACAGATGTACGCATACACGCACATGCACGCAGACACGCGCACCTCCACGCACACACCCATGCACGCACACATATGCACGCACAATGCATACACACATGCATGCATACAGTATAGGTCTCTGACCGAAACTGAAGTGAATCAGTACTAAGGTGCATGTTTATATATTACTTGATTTGTGCAAGTCAGTATTTGATATCTCAAGGCTTTGTGCTTTTTCAATGTGCATGACTTTTGTAAGTCCTTTTTTTTTTTTTTTTTTTTTTTTTTTACCGTTTGCTCTTTCTTTAATGTGAAGCGCTGTTGAGCATTTTTTTTTAAATGGAATATGCGCTATATAGAAAATGAACATTATTATTATTATTATTATTAAGTATGGTACAGGTCCTGCTGATGCTGATGATATGTTTCACACAATATCCCCGAGTTAAAAATCTGTTTGGTGGCACTGTGTCCTGCTCTAGACCTTACTTATTCTCCAGCATCTTCTCTGCTTGCGGCTTCAGTCTGTTCAAAAGGATCTTCAGCATCACTTTGCTCAGGTGACTGATCAGACCGATGGTTCGGTAATTTTAGCAAGGTTGTAAACTGGTCTTCTTGGGGACATTGAAGATCAGGGACTGGGTCCATGGTGTTGGTCACACCAGTTTGCCAGATCTGATAACAAATGACTGATGGCGCTGATCATGGCATCTCCTTCTTCACTAACTCTGCTGGTATGTTGTCATTCCCCGCAGATTTCTCCCAGTTTCAGTGACTCCTTCACGCAGTATGGGGAAGTTGTCACTGTCTATTGCTGGGAGGACATTCAGGACGTGTGGGTCTCCTGTTGTGATGAAGTTGTATAATTCGGAGCAGTATTCTATCCATTGGTTGAGAATGGCCTTGCCTTCTGTGAGACACTTCCCTGACTTGTCTTGTATGGTGGAAACTCGTCCTTGTTAGAGGTTATCAGGTCTTGTACAAGTTGATATACTTTCCTACTCTTCTTCCTCTGTAGGTTATACTCGAGGTCTTGGCACTGCTCCTCTATCCATGTCTCCTTTGCTTTCTTCATATTTTTCTTTATCTCCCTGCTAACTGCTCCATACTGTTCTGCTTCACACCTGTTTCTTTTTTCTTTCCTTTTTTCTCTTTTTTTTTTTTTTTGTGTGTGTGTGTGGGTTTTTTGTTTTTTTTTTTTTGTGTTCTTGTTCTTCACTTCTTTCCTCTTCTCGCACAAATCACGAATGTCTGCTGTGACCCAAGGCTTTTTAAATGCAATGATTGCTGAGGATCTCACTAGCTGTTTTGGTCACCGCGGTGTCGAAGGTGTTTACAAGTGTGTCAATATCTGTGTCCTCTTCCAGATCAAGGATGGAGAGTGCTGTAAATTTCTCACCTGAAAGGCCTCTGCTAGGTAAGGTCCTTCAGCTTTTCGAGGTCAAACTTGAGACGAGTGTGCTTCTGTTTGCTGATTGTCTTCAGACGTTGTTGGAAAGTCATCATCAGCAAGTCGTGGTCACTTCCTACATCAAGTCCCAGGAAGCTGCGTGTCCTAGCCAAGTTCACGCTTGACTGAAAACGTCTCTCCACCATGAAGTAATCAATTCGTGTTGTGGCAGTATCATGTCCATCTTCTTGTTGCTTTGTGGTGTCCAAAAGTGTTTGCCATTATGAGGTTGTTGAAACTGTCCAACTCTAGTAGTTGGAGGCCTTTGTCATTTGTCTCGCTATTGCAAAATTTTCCCCCATGTGCCCTCCAGTTCTTGTAAACATCTTCTCCTACCTTGGAGTTCCAGTCCCATTGTACTAAAAAGGATGTCTTTCCAGGAACTGGATCTATGACTTTTGGTAGGTGGACATAGAAGTTTTCTACATCTCATCACTGTGCGATAAAGCTGGAGCGTACGCTTGTATGATGGTTATGTATAAGGGGGTTGCCCTTAGTTATATGGCGATGAGCCTGGCTTGAAACTGTCCGGCACCCCATGACAAGCGTTTCAGTGTCTTTGTGAACGAGGAAACCTACATTATGCTCATGTCTCTCATCATCTCTTACACTGAAGCACAACTTGTGGGCTTCGTGAGTGGTTGTTTCTCCAAAGTTCTTCCATCGTACTTCGCAAAGTCTTAAGATGTTCCAGCAGTTTCTTTTCATTTCATGTGTGTGCTTTTCCGGGCTTCCTTCTTGTTTCAGTGTTCTCACATTCCAAGTGCCGATGATAACCTTATTTCTGGCACTAATTCTGTTTCTTGGAGTATCCTAGAGACAAAACTGCCCGTACCAGAATCGGTTTTTTTTTATTCGCTCGCAGCAGAGTTCTCACGCTGGTGGAACCAGCAACGCGCCTCTTCAGTAGGCCTACTCATAGGGAAGTTGGCGATTTGCACTGCGCACTCTGATTATCAATTAATCAAAATTTAACAAGATGCAAAGCATATAAACGTACTCCCAGTTTATCTTGAATACTCGTGTACATGTCAAGAGCATGTTTACCATGAAAATACCCATGATCTACCAGTCAGTTATTAGATCTAAAGCTATTTCAAAATCTTCAAGTACAGTACTTTCTTAGATATTTGTGAAATTTAAAAAAAAAAACCGTCACAATCAAACATGCGTCATAATCTATTTCGTCACTGAAATTAAACTGCCATTTCTGAAAGTGTGCTTGCGGTTTAACACACTCTCTCTCTCTCTCTCTCCTCTCTCTCTCTCTCTCTCTCTGTTAGTAACAGCTATTCTGGTAAAATAGAACATCGGGCATCATCCGTGACCCATAATGAACATAACTTCAAATTT
>JADBJO010019960.1:25000-32233 GCA_016801955.1 Conus betulinus | reverse complement strand
CACAAACACCACCAACCGAACACAACGGACAGTTATGCAAGTTCAGAAAAGGTAAGTAACAATTATTACAGAAACAGTTCTTTTCGTCTCATGATTTGCAAACGGGTGTTGTCAGTCCATGGATTCATTCATCGCAAATGGACAGCCTTGCTTACAAAATAAAAAACATATCACGACGCCTATCTGTAAAATCCCTTGTCAGTGAGTTTTTTTTGCCTACCCTCCTCGCTGTGAACATTAAACGTTATGTTAGTGACTGGCAGTGCAGATAAAAGAGGTGTAAAAAGGTCAGCGAAAACCATTTATCTCTTCGTTGATAAGATACTAGTCAGCTAGGGGAAAAAATACAATGGGAAAGTTGATACTAATGCTGTGAGAAGATTCTATCGTCAAAGAGAACATTTCCACTAGGAATCCAATTAAACGATTGTTGAATTTCACCATTCTATCGTTCTAGACCATTTTCTTGCATTCCAGTCACGTCCTGGTGATCGCTAAACGAAATTTTCTTAACTGTGATGAACAGTTTCACGTTAAATCACACTTTATTCCATTGTCAAAGGATGTAATTTTCCCTCCAGATTTAGCTGCATCAATTTTTTTCTAAGAAAATAGGATTGCTTTGTGATCACATTCCCTAACCCAAATAGATTCAGTAAAACCATTCTGTTAATACGATTGTAGTGTAAAATGTTCGCTCAATGAACCTTCTCATGGTTGTGTTTTGGTTATTGTGTTGTAGACATTATTATGATCTTACGGCAGTCAATGTAGTTTTGTTTCCATCTACCTCCCCTCTTTTCTTCAACATCCTGGCACTGCCAGCCCTCTTCATAGGCAGATGGACGCCCTGTCCTCATTGATTGAGGTATCGGCTCTTTCAGCCAACGGACGTCTCTCCTCATGATTAAGGCATCGACTCTTTCAGCTACCAGAGTCTCCTCCTGATTGATTAAGGTATCGGCTCTTTCAGCTACCAAGACGTCTCTCTGATTGATTAAGGCATCGGCTCTTTCAGCTACCAGGACGTCTCTCTGATTGATTAAGGCATCGACTCTTTCAGCTACCAGACGTCTCTCCTGATTGATTAAGGTATCGGCTTCTTTCAGCCAACGGACGTCTCTCCTGATTGATTAAAGTTATGGCTCTTTCAGCCAATGGACGTCTCTCCCTGATTGATTAAGGCATCGTCTCTTTCAGCCAACAGGACGTCTCTCCTGATTTGATTAAGGTATCGGCTCTTTCAGCCAATGGACGTCTCTCTCCTGATTGATTTAAGGCATCGGCTCTTTCAGCCACCAGACGTCTCTCCTGATTGATTAAGGTATCGGCTCTTTCAGCCAACGGAGTCCTTTCGTCTGCTGTTGATTAAGGTATCGGCTCTTTCAGCCAACGGACGTCTCTCCTGATTGATTAAGGTATCGGCGGCTCTTTCAGCCAACGGACGTCTCTCCTGATTGATTGAGGTATCGGCTCTTTCAGCCAACAGGACGTCTCTCCTGATTGATTAAGGTATCGGCTCTTCAGCCAACGGACGTCTCTCCTGATTGATTAAGTATCAGCTCTTTCAGCCAATGGACGTGCATGAAGAGGTGTTTTTCCTTCACCTTTTTTTAAATGTCCATAGTGATAAATGGCTGGTGTGTATACTTTATAAATCCATGTAGTATGGTTTTTGTCTGTTCGTCCTTCTTTGGAAGCCTTACACTTGGGTTTTAACAAGTGGTCCTGGGGAGGTGATCTCTTTCTGTGATAAGTTATTGGAAAATAAGATTGAAATGTAATGAATAACCGGTAGGGGCTCCTCCTGGCTCTCTACACCCCTTCTCCTTGAAAACTGGGTTGTCGACCCCTCTCCTCGCACACACACACACACAAACACCACACCACGCACACGCACACACACACACACACACACACACCACACACCAGCCCTCTCCTCCTCTTTATCCATATCTGCCATTGACACACTTTTTGGTGAAAATTTCTTAGTTCAAAAACCTGAATGCACAGAGTGTGGCAGAGACTTCAAGCAACACAACAACAACAACAACAATAACAACAACAATAACAACAACACAAAACAACAAACAACAACAACCGTTGTGTTATTTTAGTTTAAAATCTCATCTTAGAATTTATTGTCAAATGCATTGTAGGAATGTAATTTTATATAGTATTATTTTCATATTTATACAGTCACCTTGGAATCCAAATTCTTTTATATGAATGTATGTCATATATGAGAAAATGGGTAATGTGACAAAATTACTGTTTTATTGCTGTGAATGTATGCGACCACAAATTAATTTCTCGAATTGAGATAATAAAGTTTACTTGACTTGAACAACACAACAACCAGCAGCAGCCGCAACAACAAGAACAACACAATAACATCACCATCATCATTAACAACTACCAAAGTTGCACTGAACCAGCAGCAGCAGCCACCATAGCAGCAGCAGCAGTGGTAGTAGTCGTTTTGTAGTTAGTAGTAGTAGTAGTAGTAGTAGTAGTCGTAGTAGTAGTAGCAGTAGTAGCAGTAGCAGTAGCAGTAGTAGTGGGGAAAGGGGGGTATTATTTGTCCCTTCATATGTTAGTTAGAGGGAGGGAAGGGGGTAGGGGAAGCAGTAGGAAAGAGAGGAAAACGGTTTTGAACAGGGAAAGGGAGAAAGGGGAGGGGGGTGCAGGGTGAAACTTCCAACAGGCGTCAGGCCAGGGCAGGAGAAAGGAGGGGAGGGGGTGGAGATTGGCTCAGAAAGTCGGCAAAAAGACGAAGAGGTTTGAGCGGGGAAAAGAGAGACAGAGAGAGAGAGAGAGAGAGAGAGAGAGAGAGAGGGGGGTGAGGGGGGGGGGGGGGGTAAGAGAAAGGAGGCTGGGGGTAGGTTGAAGCAGCGGCAAGAGAATGGAAGGGGAGTGAACGGTTCCCTGTGTTAACACGGGCAGTACTTCTTGTGCCACGCGCTAGGAAGGTCAGTAATTGTCTGAAAAGTGCAATTTAAAAAAACGTTCAGCACTTCTTCATCCGGTCGTCACTCTTACATAAACATAAATAGTCATTCCGTAAGTCGTCGCGAGGCGTCGGACGGTCTCGCCAGCGTAATTCATGGAGTTGGGAGTAGGACGTCGTGGGGAGGGGAAGGCATCATCATCAATATGCATCTGAATATTCTTTCGTTTCTTCTTCTTCTTCTTTTATGATCAAGGGGGCAAGTACTTTTTTTGTACTTGCCAGGGCTAGATTTAGAATCATGCAATTTTCCTTGCCTTAGTTCCAGAAAGTGCTTTTAGTTTTAGTAGCAGTCTTCATTTTAGGTCCTTTAATCTACATCAACATCACATCGTCGTCGTTGTTGTTGTCGTCGTCGGCATATCGGCGTTGTCGTTGAAGTCGTCGTCGTCACGTCTCATCATCGGGTCATTCATCATCATCTAGACAGACGAGTTCTTCTTCTTCTCTTCTGGTTCTTATGATCCTGGCAAAGCTTTAGAATCTTGTACTGGTGTACTGAAGAGGGAACCTAAGCTTAGGAGCCACTGCATCCACCCCTCTAATCGTTTCAGTAGTAGTAGTAGTAGTAGTAGTAGTACATAGTAGTAGTAGTCGTAGTTTTGTGTTTGTTTGTGACAAAAAATACCCTGGTTGTGTTGAAAACAAGATGTTGGAAGTGTTGTGTTGTTATTATTCGTAATGAGTGGGGTTGATGAAAGAAGTGAACCAAACTGAGGGATGTGCACCCTGAAGTCAAATGACCACGTTGAGTGTAAAGGTACATTCTGCAGTGGCGTGAACACTGCCTTTAGGACAGACTGAGTTGTAGTATGATACTTGAGTGTTTGTTGGTTGATCTGCTTGGGTGCTAAAGCATAAAAAACCCTCTCTGAGTTGGAAAGCACCCTACACTGAGCTTACTGGACGCCACTTCCCGATGGAGTGACAACCAGTGAAGAGGCACACTGAGTGGAGTCATTTTCCGTCCAATCCGTGACACATCATAGTGGAGCGTGACATTGCAACATAGTAGAAGGACAAAAACTGTGAACACGAGTAGGAGTGACCAAAGACTACCTGACAAGATTTGTGAAACACTGAGTGGAGTGACATACTGGGTGGAGTGACACAGCTGAGTGGTGTGCAAACACTGGGTGGGAGTGGCCGAAAGGACTGAGTGGTTGACACATTGAGTGGAGTGACACACTGAGGTGGAAGGACACATTGTGACACACCCTGAGTGTGAGTGACACACTGAGTGGATGTGACACACTGGAGTGCGTGGTGACAACAATGGCGTGGAGTGGCATTCTGAGTGGAGTGCCCAACATTGAGTGGGAAAAAAGTGACACTCTGAGGTGGAGTGACACACTGAGTGGAGTGACAAACACTGAATGGAGTGACACACGGGGTGCCGTGGCCCACTGAGGTAGATGACACACTGACTAAAGAAGTGACACCACTGAGTGGAGTGGACCAGTGCACTGAGGGTCGAGTGAGACAATGAGACACCACAGCGTGAAGTGAAAACACTGAGTGGGAGTGACCACACTAGCAGTTTTGGAGTGGTGACACACTGGAAGTGAATGACACACTCAGTGGAGTGACCACTCTGGGTGGAGTGCCGCACTGAGGAGTGGGCTGACAATCTGAGTGAGTGGCACACTGAGTGGAGTGGGACACACGCGGGTGGAAGTGACACATGGAAGTGGAGAGGCACTCTGAGTGGAGTGCCACATTGAGTGGGTGGTACCCCTGAGTGAAGTGACACACTGAGTGAGTTAGTGACACACTGAGTGGGGTGACAACCCTGAGTGGAGTGACCACTCAGTAGAGTGACACCAAGCAGTGAAGTGAAACACTGAGTGGAGTGTTACACACTGAGTAGCGTGACCCACTGAAGTGCATGACACACTCAGTGGAGTGACACTCTGGGTGGAGTGACACCTGAGTGGACCTGACATACTGAGTGGAAGTGACACACTGAGTGGTGGACACACGAGTGAGTGGAGTGACACACTGAGGGAGGATGACACATGGAAGTGGAGAGGACACTATGAGTGGAGTGACGCATTGAGTGGGGTGACACCTCTGAGTGACCCCTAGGGTGACACACTGAGTGGAGTGACATACTGAGTGGAGTGACACATGGAGTGAAGATGGAGGACCACTGGACCATGGAGTGACACAATTGCGGGGGGTGACCCACTGAGTGGAGTGACACATACTGAGTGGAGGACACAACAGAGTGGAGTGACACATGGCGGGTTGTGACCCCTGAGAGTGGACACCGGTGACACAACACCAGGAGCTGAGTGAAGAGTGACACACTCAGTGGAGAGTGACACACTGAATAGAGGTGACACACTGAGTGGAGTGGCAACACTCAGGGAGTGACACACTCAGTGGAGTGAAACACTGAGTTGAGTGGACACCCTAAATGGAGTGACCACCCTCAGTGGTGACACTCTTCGGTGGAGTGACCCACTGAGTGGAGTGCACACTGAGGGGAAATCACACACTGAATGCAACGTGACACACTGGGTGGAGTGACACTGTGAGTGGTGACAGTGACAAACTGATTGGTTTGAGCACTGAGTGGAGTGACACACTGAGTGAGTGACCCACTGGTGGATTGACACACTGGGTGGAGGTGGACACTCGTGAGTGGGGAGTGACAAACTGAGTGGGGGGTGAAACACTGAATGGGACTGACACACTGAGTAGAGTTGACACTCTGATGGAGTGGACAACCTGAGAGGAGTCACACACTGATTACAGTGACCCTCAGTGAGTGGGTGGACATCCTGGGTGGAGTAGCCTCACCACTCGGTGGAGTTTCAACACTAAAGTGGAGTGACCACACTGAGTGGAGTGAGTGACCACTGAGTGGGCATCGTGACACAACTGAGTGGGAGTAAACACTCTGAGTGGAGTGACACAACTGGGTGGAGTGACACACTGGAGTGACCACTGGGATGGGGTGACCACAACTGGTGTGAGTGACGCACTGAGTGGCGTGGACACACTCAGTGGAGTGGACAAGGCCGTACGTGCAGGGACTAGACACGAACTGGGTGGAGTGACACACTGAGTGGAGTGACTCACTGAGTGGGATAGTGACACACACAAGGTGGAGTGACACACTGAGTGAGAGTGTCACAACTGGGTGGAGTGACACACTGAGTGGAGTCAAACACTGAGTGGTCTCTAACACACTGAGTGGAGTGACAAAAACTGAGTGGAGTGACCCCTGGGTGCTGTGGATGACAAACTGGGTGGAGTGACACATCTGAGTGGAGTGACCCGACCACACTGGGTGACACACTGGACTGACACACTGGGTGGAGTGACACACTGAATGGAGTCAAACACTGAGTGGAGTGACACCCCTAGGTGGTGTGACACATGGGTGGTGTGACACACTGGGTGGAGTGACACACTGGGTGGAGAGTGACACACCTGGGTGGTGTGACACACTGGGTGGAGTGACACACTGGGGTGAGTGACACACTGGGTGGTGTGTGAAAGACGTGCAGAGTGAACATAAGAACGAGTGGGACACTGGAACAAGAGTAAGACAAAGGGCAAGGTGGATGCATGGAGCAGACTGAGAAATAGGGCAAGATAAGACATGGCAGCACCGTGAGAAATAGGGCAGGATAAGACATGGCACACAGTGAGAAATAGGGCAGGATAAGACATGGCACACAGTGAGAAATAGGGCAGGATAAGACATGGCACACAGTGAGAAATAGGGCAGGATAAGACATGGCACACCAGTGAGAAATAGGGCAGGATAAGACATGGCACACAGTGAGAAATAGGGCAGGATAAGACATGGCACACACGGTGAGAAATAGGGCAGGATAAGACATGCACACAGTGAGAAAAGGGCAGGATAAGACATGGCACACAGTGAGAAATAGGGCAGGATAAAGACATGGCACACGGGAGAAACAGGGCAGGATAAGACATGGCGCACGGTGAGAAATAGGGCAGGATAAGACATGGCGCACGGTGAGAAATAGGGCAGGATAAGACATGGCAACACAGTGAGAAACAGGGCAGGAGAAGACATGGTACACAGTGAGAAACAGGGCAGGATAAGACATGGCGCACGGTGAGAAACAGGGCAGGATAAGACATGGCACACGGTGAGAAAACAGGGCAGGATAAGACATGGCACCACAGTGAGAAATAGGGCAGGATATAAGACATGGCGCACGGTGAGAAATAGG
>JADBJO010019960.1:7500-20000 GCA_016801955.1 Conus betulinus | reverse complement strand
GCTGCAAAGGTGTTTTGCAATGTGCTTTATGGGTGTGTTTCGTGGGTCTACTTTTATCATCCGCTTCATGTTTTGTTTTGTCATCTGCTGTGTGGATGTTTTGTTAGCTGCTTTAGGCTGTTCTGTCATTTTTTGGCATTTGCTTCATGTGTGTATTTGATTATCTGCTTCATGAATGTTTTATCTTCTGTTTGGAGGGTGTTTTGTCATCTGCTTTATGAGTGTTTGCCTTATGCTTCATCTGCTTCGTATGTGGCTTAGGACTTTATTTTGTTAACTTCTTTATGGTTGTTTTGTAAAGTGCTTCAGGGGTGTTTTAGCGCATCTGTTTTCTAATCTGTTTCACGGTGTTTTGTCATCTGCATCAATGTTTTGTCATGTTTTCAGTTCATTTTATCATCTTCTTCATGAGTACTATATCACCTGCTTCAAAAGTGTTTATCATCTGCTTTGTGAATGTTTTATCATCTGATTCATGTGCGTTTTATCTTCTGCATCGTGAATACATTATCATCCGCTTGGTTACTGTTTTGTCATATGCTTCGTGAGTATTCTGTCATCTGCTTCAAGACTACTTCGTCATCCGCTTCATTGATGCTTTGTAATCAGCTTCATATGTTTTGTCATCTGACTCATTGGCGTTTATCATCTGCTTCATAATGACTTTATCATGTGCTTTATGAGGGCTTTGCTATCTACTTCGTAGCTGTTTTACCATCTGTTACACAGACGTTTCAAGGCTTTCATATCTAGTTCGTTCGTGTTTTCTGTACTGATTTTTTCGTCTGCTTCATGGATGTGTTGTGGGTCTGCTTTCTTTTTTGCGTCATGGGTGTCTCCTGGTTGTGTTAGCATGTGTTTCATGGATGCTTTGTCATCTACTTCACAGTCGTGGTGTGTATATTGAGGCAGTTTTTTGTTGTTGTTGTTTTTTGTTTATCAGCTGCTTTACTGGTATTGTGCGGGTCTATGATGCAATGTATTTCATGATTTTTCTTTTTGCTTTTTTTTTGTTGATTACTTCGTGGGCATTTTGAGGTCCTACTTTGTCTTTTATTTCATAGCGTTGAATGACTTTGTCATCTGCCTCATGAGTGTTTTGTTATTTGTTTCATGCATGATTTATCACCTCCTTTAGGTATGTTTCGTGGTGGTTGTGTCATCAGTTCTTGTTTGTGTTGTGGCTCTTTTTGTCATTTGCTTCATCGGTGTTGTGTGGATATGTTTTGCTATCGTCTTCATAGATGTTTCGTGACTTTGTTTTTATATATCCTTCATATCTATTTTGCGTCTCTGTTTAGTTAAAATTTCGCCAGTGATTTAAGGCCAGTGTTATCATACGTTTCATAGATATTTTAAAGTCTGTTTTGTCACCTGCATTATGCGTTGTAGGTCTATTTCATCAACTGGATATTGAGTGTGTGGTTCTATTTTGCCGTCTGGTTTGTGTGTGTCTTGTGGTCTTTTTGTCGCCTATATTGTTGTGTTTTGTGGCTGTTTCACTGTCTGCTTTGTCGGTGTTTTGTGGCTCTATACTCTCTCTCTCTCTCTCTCTCTCTCTCTCTCTCTCTCTCTCTCTCTCTCTCTCTGTGCTGGTCTGTTTGGTCTTTTGCTCTACGGGTGCTTTGTGAGTCTGTTTTGTTATCTACTGCACTGGCTTCCCGTGCTCTAGTTTGTCATTTATTTGATGATATTTTTGCTGACCGATTTGTTGTCTGTTTCAGGAAATTTTGTGGCTCTGTTTGACATCTGCTTCATTGGTGCTTTGTGGCTGTCTGGTATTAACGAACCTAGGTTTGTCTTGTGGTCCTATTTTGTCGTCTGCTTCATGTTATATCATCGGCTTTACCAGGTGTTTGTCCTCTGTTATCGTACCTAACCATTTTGTGGTTCGTTCTGTTTTGTCCTTTCCTTCAGAGATGCTCCTGGTCTGCAATAGGCTGATGTCTGGAGCATTGACGTGCCACAAAGGAAGCCAGGTTCTGTTTGATGAAAAGCAGAAGATCGCCGACCGTTTCACGTTCAGCAGACCACCGTCATTGAACAAGCTGAACAGGGGATACTATCAGTGCCACGCAGTGCCGTCCTTGACCGAGAGAAATAAGTTCTGTCCACTGACTTACAAAGGTGATCTCAGTTCTGTCCCATTACTTACAAATGTGAGTCCTGTCATCAGTTCTGTCCACTAACTTACAAAGGTAAGTCATGTCATCAGTTCTGTCCACTAACTTACAAAGGTAAGTCATGTATCAGTTCTGTCCACTAAATTACAAAGGTAACTCATGTTATCAATTCTGTCCACTAACTTACAAAGGTAAGTCATGTCATCAGTTCTGTCCACTAACTTACAAAGGTAAGTCACGTTATCAGTTCTGTCCACTAACTTACAAAGGTAAGTCATGTTATCAGATCTGCCCACTAACTTACAATGGTAAATCATGATATCAGTTCCGTGCACTGACTTAAAATGAGTGAATCTTGTTGTCAGTTTTGTCCACGAACTTACAAAGCAGAGTCCTGTTATCAGTTCTGTCCACTAACTTACCCAGTGCAGCTTTCTAAAATTTCTGTCAACTATAATTACAAAAGTGAGCATTGTTAGCAGCTTAACACTTTTTTTTTTTTCACACTGCCTCATGTCTCTTGTGTGTGGAGGCATGGGCGTGGGACTGCGGTAGGGTGCACACATTTGTTCACTTCAAGCTAAAAAAAAAAGGCAAAATGCACCCCCCCCCCCCTGTTTACAGAGAGAGAGAGAGAGAGAGAGAGAGAGAGAGAGAGAGAGAGAGTGAGTGAGACAGAGACAGGTAAACAGTTTCTCTCTATATATCTGTTTACCTATGAGAGTGTGTATGTGTACTACAGTATCACGCACAGTACATTAGGCATCTGTATGTATGACCAGTGCAGGAGTGTAGGCCCAGCTGTTGTCTGTATACAATTAAGGTGCCGTGGCTAAGATGCTGCTGCCTCAGCTGGTGAAACAGGAGGGAATGGTGACGGTGATGGTGATGCTGATGATGCTGATGATGGTTCCAGACTACAGTGAAGGACAAACGACATGCACAGCCATCACCACCGTCTACAACACCTCCGTCACCTGTCTGTTTGCGGAGGACATTTCCCAACTCGACTTCAATGTCCAGTTCTTCTTCCCCAACACCAGTGTGGATCCAGGTGTGTGTGTGTGTGTGTGTGTGTGTGTGTGTGTGTGTGTGTGTGTGTGTGTGTGTGTGTGTGTGTGTGCATGTGTGTGCGTACGTGTGTGTGTGTGTGTGTGTGTGTGTGTGTGTGTGTGTGTGTGTGTGTGTGTGTGTGTGTGTGTGTGTGTGTGTGTGTGTGTGTGTGTGTGTTGTGTGCATGTGTGTGCATGTGTGTGCGTGCGTGTGTGTGTGTGTGTGTGTGTGTGTGTGTGTGTGTGTGTGTGTGTGTGTGTGTGCGTGCGTGCGTGCGCGTGTGTATCTTTGTCTGTTGTCTGTATTTGTGTGTCTGTGACTGTATGTGTATGTGTGTGTAACCTCTATGACGACTTAGAGGCCGGATTCTAATGAGATGGGATGTGTATTGAACTGTAAAGTAAGGTAATGTTGCCTATAGTCCAGCCGATCGTAAATGACCATATTAGGGCTGTCACCACGTTAAAGTCAACTCACAAGTCAGTAAAAACAATATTTTCGACGGAGATGATGTTCAAAAAGAATTTTTAAGGTAGATAGATTTGTTGACGGCAATTCAGATATAGACAAAGACAAGGATGAGCCCAGAAAAAAAAAATCTGTGCAGAAGAGATGAAGGGGATGGGGGACTGTACATAAACAAATGTTAGAAATAAGCATTATCAAGTGCATTACAAGAAAGTACATCGCGGCTGGATTACAGATCACAGAACTGTGATGGCCAGTAAATACAACGAGAGCACAGGTAACTGTCAATCGGATTTTCCAGATGTTTAGCAACAGCTACAACAGTACAATAGTCACAACGATTGTCAGGATTTCAGTTTTTCAAACCTCTTCGTTGCATTTAGTGTTGCTTTTCATGTCTTCCTTCAATTCGGACAGGCTATCATTCATGTTCGTGCTGTTTCTTCCAAGAGAATGAATGAATGAACGACATTTTTTTTCGGAAAGGCGTAGCCCCATCTGCCAGGGTCAAGCATATGAACTGTGAATTATAATGTAAAACTCAAGATCAAATTTATCAGTATAAGGCACGCCATATCTATGTAAAACGTACAGACATAAATAAAAGCTCGCACTTACTGCGAGAAAAGCTCTAATGCGGTGAAATGATTTATACAGATATAATGCTAAGTTTGTTTTTACATTTTAATTTTGGTTGATAGTAGCCATACTAAACTAAAATTTAGATGGTGTATTATGAAATGCTGATCGAAAAAACTTATTTCTTAAGTCAGTCAACACTGGACAGCTAAACACGAAATGAATGTCATCCCTATTACTGAACGACATAAGCGACATGTGGCAGCTCCGTCTCCACCATACTTGTATCTTTGAGAATGCAAGGCGATGTCAGATACTCCAAACTTAAACTTGGTTAACGCAGTTCTTACAAAACCACACAAGGACAGATCTAGTTGCAAAGTGAAACGACTGCAGGCGGAAATCTAAACAAATCTTAAATAAATGTCAGCGAACCGCCCAGAGAAACGTGGACAAACGCGTCACAAGACAAAACACAACGCGTTTCGACCTCTCAGGTCTTCCTCAGGTGAAACAAAAACGAATAAAATAACGAAAATGCACTTAGCTGTGATCGCTTCAGATTGCTTCTGAGTTCTGCGCAAGGAAGAAGGCCTTCTTCCTTGCCCTGAACTCAGAAGCAATCTGAAGCGATCAAAGCTAAGTGCATTTGGTCTTCTTCCTTGCGCTGAACTCAGAGGCAATCTGAAGCGATCACAGCTAACAGCATTTTCGTTATTTTATTCGTTTTTGTTTCACCTGAGGAAGACCTGAGAGGCCGAAACGCGTTGTGTTTTGTCTTGTGACTCGTTTGTCCACGTTTCTCTGGGTGGTTTGCTGACATTTATCTAAGATTTGTTTACACAAGGACAATGAAACGTCTGGTTCAATCAAATGGTTGGCTTTAAACAATCTATACAATGAAAATTTGTCACTTGTATGAATATGAGAGTCCCATTCCTGCCACCTACAATTATTGATGCGTTGCTTGGAACAAGCCCAAAAGCTTTTTGCACCTCCAACACCCTGGCTCATCCATGTATAAGAAAAACCATAATTACTTAATATCTACGTACACTACATGCCCATGTTTTGCTTACCTCTTTGATCAAGTATACATATAGTCTCACACACACCGATAGCAGGTAGTCTGTCATCATTTATTTGAACCACTTTTAACCAGTACTTAACACTTTTCTTGTAAGCATTTCAGCAAGTTCTCTGTATGTAAGATAGTTTGGAGCATTTTAATCAACATGTAAAAAATGTTTGTCATGGCAAATAAATGTATTTTTTTTCTGGTTATTTCTAAGTGTTGGCTATATTTTTTTTTAAATCGAAACTGAGTCAAAAGCTTTTTTTTTAATTCATAAAAGCTACGTATAATTTTCGGTTTTATACAAACTGCTTTTATATAGCTGTCAATAGAGTCAACATATAATCAGTTGTTGAATAATCTTTTATTTCTTAACCCAGCTTATGTTCACCAGTAATATAATTTATTTCAACCCAGTCTGAAAGTCTTTTATTTACAACTGAGCTGTAAAGTTTACTTGATATATTATTTAAGGAAACCCTCCTATAATTGTTAGTGTTGCTGACTTCACATTTTTTTTTTTATATAGAGACATTATAACAGACTCACACCAACCCTTGGAATATGTTCCTTTGTCAAACAGTGCATTAAGGATTTCATGAAAAACTCAATGGCACATCCCCCTAAATTCTTAAAGAATTCGTCTATCAAGCCATCGGGCGCAGGAGCTTTACGATTTTTCAGCTTTCTAATTGCGAATAAAAATCTCTCTTTTGCAATAGGTTGGTCCATGTAATGTGTGCATACGTCGTCTGCGATAGTTTGGATTGCCTGATGTGGGACCTCTCTTTTCCCACACTAAAGTGTTGATGTGGTTCCTCCATAGTAATACAATTCTGAGACAGAGATTTTGTTATGTAATGAACGGCAGTGATTTTCAAAATTCTTGTTGATTGTACACAGAGTTAAGTATTCTCATTAGCTGAAAACCATTATACAATTTCTTGTTTTCTAAGCAGTAGATTTTTATGGTCCCTTCTTGCTTTACAAAAAGCTGCCCCACCATCTTTGTCAGACGTTTTCCGAAATAGTCTTGATAGTCTGCGCATCTTCCGTTTCTCTGCCCTGCATTATGTATCATACCAGTCGTTTTGTCTACTTGATCTGTTAACACAGATACGCTGTTTCATACAGTCCGCAACATTTTTCACAATATCATTGAACATCTCCAACGCGTAAGTACTACACATATTCAAAAAAATTGTCCATATGTATTCAAATTTTCGTTCTCAGAACAGTTGGTAATTGTTGTGCTATCGCTCTTCTCAAAACAAGAATTCATCGTATCATCATCATTACCCTCAGGAAAAATGTCAGTTGTTCTGGCATTGAAGTCCCCACACGTCAGTGGGGAAAAGTCTTCTGTAGATAATAAAATGATCAGTCAACCAGTCTTCTAACTGGCTTATTCCGTTTTCCACATCAAACGCGGTGGAGTATGGTGAGTGCTCTGGAAGAACATAGCACAAACATAGAGAACATTTTTAGAAAATTGATATTAAGTCTTGTCAAGCACAAACAGTTAAAAAAAAAATTACCATTACTCATGTCGGGTTGCTTCACCAGGCTATTTTAAATCAAACAAATTACGCCCCCCCCCCCCCTCCCCCCAACACCTTCCCTTGTGCGAGAATTTAACGACAGGCTGAATGAACGCCGTATGTTCAGTGAACATTGTGTTATTAGTCTCTCCATAACAGTTTCGACCAAGCAAATAAAGTCAAATTAAGATATGTACTGCACAAACTCAGAATCTGAAAGTTTAAGATAACATACCGTTCACTTCCAATGGAGAAACTTAATTACATTTGCCTTCATCCATAACGAAATTATCAGATTTAAAATCAAACTGAGCTTTGACGTGTTTGGCCTGAGACTGTTTCCTAAAAACTCTTCATCCAGCCAGGGCGACATGCCCACTCTTATCTCTCTCCTTCTTGAAAATAACCGCACGAAACGCGCGTGGCTGTGACCTTGTGTCATGAATTGTTCCATCCCTTTCACGTTCGTTGCTTTCTTGTCGCACTAGTTGTCACTGTGTCTGTCTATTTTTTGTCCACTTTTTTTTACACCAAGTCCATGGGCAGAACAGCGTCGGTTCCAGCTCCAGGGGCGGCTACGCCTCTACGTCAACTCAAAGATGCCCGTTTCTTACTCATCAGTTACGAATTTCTTTCCGTCTATTAGCAAAGTCGTGACCATAAATCATCGTCGCCCGTTTTCGTTGATCGTTGGCCACCTTAAGGTGAGAGGGCAGCTTCTTCCTGATCGTCCTGATGCGCAGAGAGAAGTCTTCACCGTTGAAAATTTTACTTCCTTGAAGATTCCTTTTCGCCTTCAGAATTTTACTTTTTTTTTCAAAAACGGCAGCGAGCAACGATGGGCGAATCGGATTTTGCGTTCACTTGGTGGACTCTATCAAAAGTGATGTCGGCATTCAGTTCTAGCTTCTTAGAAATCAAATCTTTCAACAAGTGTTCACTGTCTGGATATGCCATACACAATGATGTTTCTTTTTGAACGGTCTTCTCATCTGCTGGTCTTCATCTTCAAATTGTGCACACTATCTGGATATTTTTTTGTTCGTTTCTGCCAGTTCATTATTTGACTGCATGAGAGACGCTAGTCCACCTTTCAGTGATTCAACTTCCTCCTTCAAACCATCAAAGAATTCTTTGATCTCGGTCAGATCCTCTCCAAAGCTATGAAACTGGTTGCTCATGGAACATAGCTCGGACAAGGCTGGTTCAAAAAACAGTGTCACTGTCAACTCTCTGCTGCATGGACGACTGCTGTGCATCGCCCCCCTGGTTCCTCTGGCCTCTCTCCACACTCAGTCTCCAGCCAACACTGGAACTGGTCAAAACATGTCTGCTTGGTACTGTTCCCCTTGGGAGGTCCGGGGTTTGGTTCGACGTCACACACCAGCATTAAAAAGATTACTGAAGAAAATCACAGTGAGGAGCATCCCCACCATGACACCGTCTGCTCGGCTTGTCACTCTCCTTGTCCGACACCGCCTGGCGATCTTTTCCTTTGCACAGCGACATACAATTAATGTATGCTGTCACAAAGAAGCCACATCTTGCTCAGAAAGTCAGAGCCACCTCCGGCATGGTCCTTGAGGTGTACTGTATACAACTTTCAGGATTGTACGTAAGTTGTATATCGCGTGTTTTTATCGTACATAGGACACACTCCAAAACACGTCCGTCTTCGTTTTGATAGGTAGCTCGTTGGTATATTTCGTCTACTGCATCATAAATTGCGTTGCTGTATTTTGTTGTCTAATTCCATGGTTTTCGTGGGTCTGTTTTGTCACCTAAGTCATTTGTATTTTGTAGCTGTTTTTCACTGCCTGTTTTCAATGTGCATTGTGGCTCTATTTTGCCACCTTCTTCGTGTTTTTTTGTAGTTGTATTGTTATTGCTTTGTGCGTGTTTTTGTGGCTATATTTTTTTTCATCTTTCATGTTTTCTTGTAGTTGTTATGTTATTGCTATATGCGTGTTTTGAGGTTTATTTTGTTGTCTGCCTCATGGGCAACACGTTTGTTTATGACTCCAGTCTGTAATTTACTCAATAACATTTTGTGAATCGAATTTGCAGCTGCTTTCTTGTCGCTCTGTTTTGACCTGCTTTACATTTTTGTGACTATCTTAAAGTCTTCTTCTGTGTGCTTTGTGGATATATATATATATATATATATATATATATATATATATATATATATATATATATATATATTAGAAAGAAAACTCGTGGAGAGCGTGGCAGCAGAGAGTCCTCAGAAGAGAAGCCCCCTTCAAGCAAGTGTTTCAGCCCTTATCTCCTGACACTCTAGGGGGGTTGGGCCACACCCGGTTCATGACTCCAGATGTCCCTCTGCTGCCCCTTTTTTTTTCCCATCTTGGGACGAGCCACAGCCAGCTGGGATTCGAACCTGTGGCCCCTCTGGACATGCTCATTTCCACTTAATGACTCGCGCACTAACCACTGTTATACATATAACAGAGAGTTTTAAAACCACAAACAGACAAGATAAAAAGATTTCCAAAATTTCGGCTTTAATGCCTTCCTCAGTGGTGGTGAGTCAACTGGCCGGTAAGTCACACAACATTTATACATGCATAAAAGAAAGTGAATAAAATTCACTGTCTTAAAACAAGAAGCTAAAAAGGATTTCACGTACAGGCAATCACTCAAATGGAAGGGGAGCAAAGGGACGTTGTAGTATAAGGAAGAGGGGAGTGAGTAACAGTGTGTGTAAAAGCGTGCGCGCGTCACGCACATGTGGAAGTGTGGGCGTAAATGAGTGTGTGTTGGCGTGAGTGTGTGAATTTGTGTGTGTGTGTGTGTGTGTGTGTGTGTGTGTGTGTGATTGTGTGAGTGTGAGTAGTGTGTGAATAGGGGTGGGGGAGGTTCGGTGGGGGGGGGGGGGGAGAGTAAAAGGAATCCAGTGGTGTAGAACAAGAACAGTTATTGTAGTGCGTTGAGTCTGAAAGGATGGAGAGTTTTCAATTTTCTTATCCAGAATTTTCCCCTACAAATTCTGTGCGTGTGGCTGTCTGAAAAAAAACTTTTTCTATCACCATGCACTTCATGTTGGCCAGGGTGTGGGTTGGGCTATCGGTGCTCAGCAGTACGGCCTTTGATACATGGGATTGAGTTTTGTCCCCTAACTTACAGAGGTGAGTTTTGTTATCAGTTTCTATCCATCAACTTATATTAGTTCTGTCCTCTAACGTACAGAAGGTGAGACTTGCTACTTGTGCTGTCCTATAACTTACAAAGGCGAGTCTTGTTATCAGTTCTCTTCATTGACTTACAAAGATTAGTGTTGTTATCAGTTTCTGGCCACTAAATTATAATTGTGAGTCTTGTTATCAGTTTCTGTCACTAGCGTTCAAAGATGAGTCCTGTCAGTTTTGTGTACTAGCAGGAAGAAAAACTCTTGGGACAGCTTGACACTGGAAGGTCTTTCAAGGAAAAAAAGAAAACGGCAGGCAAGTGTTTCGGCCTGCTTACTCTCCAAGAGAGGCCGGGGCTGCATTAGGGTCATGGCTCCTTGAGGTCATGGTCTTTTCCTGTCACTTTTTTTCCCCTCGTGCTTCATAGCAGCAACTTCTGGATGAGTTGCTTTTTAAGGCGTTGCCTTTTAGACGGATGTCTTACAAACATGTTTTGTGGGGGACACTTGTTCTTAGTTGGTAAATTTTAAGGTTTATGAAGTTCACTTTTGTTTTCTCCTCGACTGTATCCAGCTAAAACTATTTTCAGCTGCATCTACCATTGCGTTTTGGCTTCTGAAACTCTCTTACCAGAAATCACGTGCTGTTTCATGAGAAAAATCATAGACTACTGACCCTGAAAAAATCACCTCGCTCCAACTTCTACCATGAGGATTTTAACTTGGAAGCCAGTTTCATCGAGCCTCTGGCTAGAAGGACATGTTTCTCAGTGCTGTGGGTGTGATCTTGATCCATTCTGATTTCACACGTGGCACAGCTAGCTGATTCTAAAATCGTTCATTTTGACGAAACTGAGTGTGTTACTGCGATTTTCCGGTCTTATGTCACTCTTCCCGATAATCTCTGACTGATGATTCATTCCTGGACAGCCTGCTGTGATCTCCAGTCATTATTCACCCCCATTCAACACCGCCTTCATGCGCTTGATGTTACAGCTCTTCCACGCATGATTTGTGACCTGCATGCGGCATAGAACCTGAGCTTCTGATTGTGTAGTGTTTCCCCAGCAATGTTAATCACACGTGCTATCTCTTTATGTGTGTAAATGTGTTATTCACCTGGATTAGCGCTGCTGTGTATGAACTCAGGACATGTGCCACTGTTTGCCCTGACAAACAAGGACTCATAAGGTTATCTGATTTATCCCATTTTCAACACAGTTTGAAAAGCAAGGGGAGGAATTCATGTACTGAACTAAGCACTGAGGCTGATCTGAGAGGTGCCCATGTGCCATAATGTGATTGTGTGCTTGATGCTTCTTTGTACTATGTTTATCACATACTCCACTCGCCCTATTTGTGGCCTTTCGCAGGACTGCTTCTGCGGGATTCTCTGAGTATTCCTCTCTTTCTTCTCTGAGTTTCCTTTCTCTCTTTCTCCATCTCCGGTATTATCATATCTCTCTTGGTTATCCATTTTGCCTTTGAGCACCACTGATTTCTGTTGATCCCAAACCCACTGTCTGGTGGTTTGCATGTGTCTAGTTACTTTCCTTGATCCGATGGTTTTTCCTCTCTGGGTTGATCGCACAACTTGATCTGTAGAGTCTTTGTACATAGGATTTGCCCACTTTGTACTCCTCCAGGATGGATGTCATGGTCAGGTGGCAGTAGAGTGTCACTTTGGGGGACCCAGGTGGGACAGCAAGCACATTTCCTTGTGTACTTGTTCATTTGGGGATCAATTGATTCCACTGTGACTTCTGCTGATATTGTATGTCGTTAGAGACTACAGACGCTTTTGTCGAGAAACCTTTCTTTTATAAGCTTATGGAAAATGCTTTTTCAGCCTTTAAAGTGTTTTCTTTGGGACATGATACATCTTAAGCACAAGTTGAATCATGTGTGTGTCCTAACTAATCAATATGCACATGCCAATCCAGCTGCACTACCATTAAATTATTCTTTCCTTCGCTAACTCTGAGGAATACTTTCCAAATCTTCATGCATATTCTATTCTGCACAGCCAGACACTGTCGGGAAGCCTCCTGGTTTTGAGTGATATATCTGAATACTCGTTTTCTGTGAGGTACTTATCAGCCTGGTCGCCATGACAGAGACAAAGCTTTTCCTCTTAACGTTCAAGAAGTGCCACTGGTCTTCACTGGTTGATGTCACCCACGTTTTGTGCTTTTCGAATGTGCAGTCCATTAGGTTCCATCCATTGCTCTCTGATCTTCAGATTCCTCCATGCTGACATTATTCAGTGAGCCACTTAAGGACATGGGACATTCCTGTATAGCAGATACAGAATTTCATGAAGTCCAGGCGAAGTTTTTAGCGTTGGTTGTATCTTAACTTGCCACTTGCCTCACCGCATCCAGTGTGGTTTTGTTACGTAACTTTCTTTGGCACTGCAGACCACATCAAGCCCTAAATTTGAAGTGACATTTCTCTTTGCTACTCAGGAGATTCTTTGTCCATTGTGAGTGTGCCTAATTTTGTAGGTGGGA
>JADBJO010019960.1:0-2500 GCA_016801955.1 Conus betulinus | reverse complement strand
TGGGATAGAAGAGGCGGGGGGGGGGGGGGGGAGGGTGAAGTTTAGTGCGGGGGGGGGGGGGGGGGGGGAGGCGGGCCATTGTTACAATGCCATGTAAATGTTTCTGCTGCATCATAGGTTGCCCAATGGTGGGGAGGAGGGTTGAGAAGGGGAGGGAGGAAGGCTGATAGGAATGATGCAGATCATGGCATGACGTAATGTTATCTTGTAACAGATAGTCAAAGCCATGTGACTCACACCGTTCTAAGAGAGAGAGAAAGGAAAGGGGGGGGGGGGGGGCGGTTGAGTGGGACCAATCGGATGGTCTCATCAAGCGTTTTGTCACAGAAAGGACAGACTGCAAACACACTGGCAGCTTTTTAAACTCATTAGAAACCAAAGAAGGCTTTCTTCAAAACAGCCTTAATGACAGGTTGTTTCAAATCCCGAGGGAAGATATCAATGAGAGCGCACTTGTTAATTATGGAAGAAAGGACAGGACAAATCTCTTCAAAGAATCTTAATAACAGGGTATAAGGACTGGGTCCAGCTCAGAAGAGCTGTACATCAAACCTTTAACATCGCCATAAAGGACAGGACCAGAAGCATGCAAGGTATGGATGTAAAAAGAAAAGGAATGACATGGTCCTAAAGAAAGAATGCAAAATGAATGGGTCACTATACCTCATCCTACCTACAAAGAAGAGCATGAGCTTTAGACTGGAACATACACAAACAAATTTCATCACTAGTTTCTTTGAAAAGAGGGAGCTTATGAACATTTTGCTGGCCAACAGTTTGAGGAATGGGCATTAACAGTGCCCGAAGCTTGCCGTTGTTGTTCTAACCTTTTGAACTCAAAGTCACGTTCTTCTCTGACTTTTTGTTGTTTCGGCTCAAATTTTTTATTTGTTTTGTTTCTTCTTCTCAAACGTTTGGTTCTGTTCTTGCTCAAACTCTTGTTGATTGTGTTCGTTTGGTTTCAAGGCAGCTATCCTAGCATCTGATTCCACATTGTCTGCTACCATGTCAGCCCTTCTGTTCCTTCAGTCTGTTCTCTGCATAATTATGGCAGAGTCAACACCTTTTAACTTTAAACAAGATCTTTAACACACAGCTTTTTCTTCAGCTAGACAAACCAAGGTATTAACCTTCTCCTGGGAGGTTTCTGTATGGACACAAAGAAAAATGAAAAGTGGGACAAAAATTGTCGACGCTTGTCATTGATTTACAACACTTTGCAATGTTTTGATATTCAGACTGGTTTTAAAAGCGATGCTTCTCTTTTTTATCAGTCTCTTACTGTCCTGACACATCCTATTTGATGGAGAAAATTCACATGTATGCCTGGTTTCCTTGCAAGCATTTTATGATTGATAAAAACCTATCATTTTTATGCAACATGTTACAAGTGTAAAGCATACTTTCTTCTACATATTAAAAAAAAGAAAGAAACAGAGTGTCGTTTATTATGAATGCATCATTTTGACTGCAATCTCCTAATCATTCTTTGAATTAGTGTGATTGTTCAGATTATTATAAGATTTCAATACATCTCTCCAAATTGGTTGTGCTTACTGTTTAAGAATTTTATGGACCTAAAGCAGCAATTTCTACTGCTTACTTCTGAACAGAGTGGTATTAAATTTGACCTCTACTTCGAATTTGAAAATCATGTTTACAGTACAGAGTGAGAACAGGGTCTGAAATTTACGCCCCTCCACCTCCCATGACATGACGAAAAAGCTCAGTTGGTAGAGCGCCGGACTCGTAATCTTGGTGATCCTGGAATGGGGGTTGTATCTCTGCTGGGCCATTTCGGTACTGGTGGAATTTTCCCATGGAGTTAGCATTAGCCCTGACTCCATTTTCCAAAGAGTCCTTTGAATGATACTATAAAAGAGGTTCCATATGTGAATGCACGCATAACATCTTGCACACACGTAAAATCCAATTACCAACTTTTGGAAGGGAAGGCCAGTTTGGTGTTGGTATGGATGACACGTTACACATCGCATGCATCCTGCGTGAGAAATTAAAAGAATGAAGGAAAATAAGGAAATTGGATGAACGATATTGACTGGATGACATGGGAAACGACTGAATAACGTGCCGGCAGGCAGCTCTTCAATCAGCACTACCCAGGTAGGCAGCCCTTGTGTACATGAGAGAGTGGATTTTCAGCGCGCCTAGAACCTTTGGCAAGGCGCTTTAGAATGCTTTGTTGTTGTTATCATGGTTGTTGTTATTATTATTATCATTATTATAATTATTGCAGTAAAGTTAGGACAGGGATAGAAAGTTAAGTCCCCAAAGGCCTGATGTTTACAGTAGAGTGAGGACAGGGATAGAAAGTTAAGTCCCCAGTGACACGACGTTTTTAAATAACGAGTGGGGACAGGAATAGAAAGTAAAGCTCCCCCCCTCCAGTTCCTAATGACGTAATGTTTACGATAGGAAATGAGGACAGGGGCAAAAAAAGTTAAGGTCCCCAGTGACACGATGTTTACATTAAGATATC
>JADBJO010019959.1:30000-32233 GCA_016801955.1 Conus betulinus | reverse complement strand
ATGCGTTTCACGTACATTAAGTGCTTGCTCAACAATTACAGAATACAGTGTGTGTGTGTGTATAATGTGTGTGTGTGTGTGTGTGTGTGTGTGTGTGTGTGTGTGTGTGGCGAGAGAGAGAGAGAGGAGAGAGAGAGAGAGAGAGAGAGAGAGAAGACAGAGATAGGACAGAGAGAGAGAGGGAGGGGGGGGGGGATGAGGGGTAGCAAGGAGGAGGAGAGGGCTTGCTTGCCCTAGCCAACCGAGTCCACAGACGACACAGACATTAATAAAAAAAACAAAGGTGCTCTCTCTCTCTCTCTCTCTCTGTCTATCTCTGTCTGTCTCTCTCTCTCTCTCTCTCTCTCTGTCTGCTCTCTCTCTCTCTCTCTCTCTCGCTCTCTCTCTCTCTCTCTCTCTCTCTCTCTCTCTCTCTCTAATACATATGTAGACATATTATCATAATAAACATCAGCAACCTCTTCATTCCAAATATACTTATTTACAGCCATGTCATTAACATTTGTCGCATTGTTTTCCATGTAATCCGAGTAATTCACATGAAAAACCACAGGCATATGATCAGAATCAATTCGCTCGCACACGTGTGACTTACAACAATCACATAATAATGAAAACAGATCACAAGACATCATAAAAGAATCAATCGCACTGCATCCACTGTCTGATACGAACGTGCAGTGACCTTGGCGATCACCATGACACATTCCTTTAAGAATACATAAATCCGCTGTAGTGCACACATCATTAGCAATTTACCATAATTATTAACTGACAGGTCTTGCGAGCATCTACCTGCGGTTAAAGAATGACTGCTATACTGAAAATCTAATATCCTATTGCTATCACATCTCTCACAGTGATGAGACACATTTGAAGTCCCGCTGTTAAGATCACACACATACTAAGAAATAAACATCCCCATAGATTGACAAGCAATCAATTAGAAATTCTTCTAATAGCGAAATACCATTTTCGCAATCAAAATGTGCATGATACGGAGAACCCTCCGGATGATATATAACATAATACATACAGCACATCTTTGTCAGTGTTGAACAGCAATTTGTTTATAACAAATGCAGCAAAGTTGTGAGACTTAATGTCTACTTCTTTGACATAAGGTTCCAATTCATTTTTCATCAAAACATACAAGACCTCCTGAATGCCTTCCCTGTTTGGTAAACTTCACCGCTGGAATACAAATACTTCTATATTCAGAAAAGACAGAAGAAATTATTTTTTCGACAAACGTCACAGCATGACAAATAAAATCAAACGATTTGACAAACAGAAAGAAAATCATTATTTGTCAATTATTTATTATTTTATTTGCAGACTGTATGAAGGTATATATTTACAGTGATAAACAATATAAAGATCAAGACTAGTTTGATGATGAATGCAAAGCCCATGAAAAGAAAGTTCGCGGATTACTAAACAAATTCAAACGCACACTAAATGATGTTGATCGTGACTCTTATCGTCGTCGTGGAAGGCGTGAATACAAGCATCTACTGAAGAGGAAGGAAAAGGAATTTTAATGATGGATTGTTGAATAAACTATTAGCATCTATGAAAAGTCAAAAACTGTTCTGGGACACTGTGCATAAGATTTCTGGAAAAAAGAAAACAACATGTAAATACAATCGATGTTGATAGCTGGTACGACCACTTCAAAGCACTCTTGACAAAGGATGTGTTAATAACGATGATGTATTTCAATGCGAAGATAATGATGCAGAGGATGCAAGTCATTTGAACCGTCCAATTTCAATAGATGAAGTGAAGGTGTTTGCCATTAGGAGGAAATTGAAAATCGCAAGGCTGCTGGACCAGATGGCATTATTGGTGAGTTTTTTAAAAGTTAGTGGTAAATCGGAAACAGTTCTGAATTTTCTGTCAAATTTTTGAATTCTCTTTTTGACAATGGGACCTACCCTGAACAGTGGACTGAATCAATAGTTCTTCCCCTCTATAAAAAGGGTAACGTGAATAATCCTGATAACTATCGAGGTATTTCTCTCTGCGATGTAACAAGTAAGATTTACAGCACTGTTATTATCATAGACTGCAGGAATGGGTGGAAGAAAACAATCTCAGGAGAATACCAGGCTGTTTTAAAAAACGTAATTATTCGACAGTCGATCACATGTTTACTTTTATGGCCTTGTTTCAAAAGCAGTTTTCTTTAGACCGTAAGCTATTATGTGCTTTATTGATTTTGAGAAAG
>JADBJO010019959.1:15000-25000 GCA_016801955.1 Conus betulinus | reverse complement strand
CCCCACCCCACCCCCCCCCCCCCCCGCCCAACCTTCCCCCCCCCCCCCCCCACACACCCCCACCCCCCAACCCAAACCCCCCCCTCCCCCCACACCCCCCCCCCCCCCCACCACACTACCCCATCCTCCCACCTATTTCCTCCGCCACCATGTGGAGTTCTAGTCCCACGATTTTCCCCCCCCCTCCCCCCACCCCACCCCCTTAAGTTGACGACCCCAACCCCCCCCCACCCCCGACCCCCCAGGCAAAATACCCATTCTGAAGAAGGCCCCCCCCCCCCAGCCCACCCCCCCCCCCCCCCCTCCCCCCCCCCCCCACCCCCACCCCCCCCCCCCCCCCCCCCCCCCCCCCCCCCCCATGACTTTACAGAAGTGCCCCCCCCCCACACCCCCCCCCCCGGACCCCCCCCCCCACTACCCCCTCCTCCCACCTCTTTCCTCCGCACACCTCATGTGGAGTTCTATTTCACACGATTTTTCTGACATGTTCTCAGCATTTTAATAATGTGGACGACTGGATGGTTTAAGTTGTTGCAGGCAAGATTGTTTTAAGGCAAAATACGCTTTCGTGAAGAGGAGGATTACACAATTCACAGCAGTGCCATGAGTCCCGATTATCCGAGGATTTATATTGTCACCAAAACTATGTTTCATAGGAACAAAAACAATATTCCAAACCGGCTCGCATGATGGAGAGAAGAGTGAGAGATCTTTGAGGAGCCCCGGCGAGCCCCAACGAGAAACACGATAAAAATCGATGATGAAAACATTATGCTGCACGGCTTTTTCGGAAGAAAAATGCAAGTCAGGTTGACGACTTCTGGAAGGCGACATTGCTAATCAAAAAGTAAACGTGCAGAGAGGCAATTTTTAATAAATTAGGATAACATCGATGAGTTACCACATAATTCCTGTTCACGCGGGGGGAGAGAGAGGAGGAGACGGAGAGAGAGAGAGATGAGGAGAGAGGAGAGACGAGAGGAACAACAGGTGAGATTGAGGACGGGAGTAAGGAGGAGAGGGAGGATAAGAGGAGAGAGGGACGAGATGAGAGAGAGGAGAGGAGGAGAGAGAGGGACAGAGGATTGGGATGCCGAGAGGATGAGGGAGAGAGGATGGGCCACCGGAGGAGAGAATGAGAGGAGGAGAGAGGAGGAGAGAGGGAGAGAGAGGAGAGGAGGAGGAGGAGAGACGGAGGCGAGGAGAGAGAGGAGCGAGGGATGGAGAGAGGGGAGGGAGAGTTCTTTTTGGAGAGGAGGGAGGAGAGAAGGGAGGAGAGGGGAGACGAGAGAGAGGGAGGAGAGTCGGAGGTAGGACCCCACTATTTTCCTCATTTTTTTTTTTACTTTTTTTTTTTCTACCCTCCTTTTTTTTTTTTTTTTTTTTTTTTTTTCTGAGTTAGAGCCTTTTTTTTTTTTTTTTTTTTTTTTTTTCTTTTTTTTTTTTTTTCTTTTCCCGAGTGAGTTTTTTTACCGATTTGTCAGATCGCATGATTTTTTTTTTTTTTCTTTTCACCCAGAGGGTTGTTTTTTACTTTCGTGACCTTTTGCTTTTTGATAGAGGGGAGAGATGGAGGAGAAGAGAGAGAGGAGAGAGGATGAGATCCCGAGACGATTAGAGGGGAGAGACGGAGCTGTCCGGAGGAGAGAGAGGGAGAGAGAGGGCGAGATGAGGATGGAGAGAGGAGGGAGGAGGAGAGGACAAAATCGATGATGATTATACTTACTTGGTCACCGCGGAGGATGGAGGGGAGCGAGAGAGAGAGATTGAGAGAGAGAAGAGAGTGGAGAGGGAGAGATGAGAGGAGGGAGAGAGGAGTGAGACCGAGCGGAGGAGAGAGAGGATGAGAGAGGATAAAATCGAATGAGAGGAGAGGGAGAGACTTGAAGTTAAATCGCGGATAGATACTACTGAGAGCGGAGAGAGAGAGGAGAGAGAGAGGACCCGAGAGGGAGAGAGAGAGAGAGAGAGAGACCGAGAGACAGGAGAGAGACAGAGAGAGAGAGAGAGAGAGAGAGAATATACGATCAAGCATAATGTGAAACGTGATGATAAATGGGTGTGAGAAGCAGGGGGGGCTGGTGTGGTCCTTAGGTAAGGACTAGAATGTTTCTATGTATTAGCGTCATAGAGTAATCGGCATATCAAAAATTCACCTCCATCCCCCTCTTACTAGTGATGGAAGGGGCAACTTTCCGGTACCAGTCATCGAAAGAAATTTTCATTTTCCTCAGGGACTATTAAAAATACTGAAGAGTGGTGACTCGTGAATAATTGTATTAAGGCTTGTTACTTAAAAGTGCTTGTAGCTCCGAGTGGCCGACATACTAAGAGATGAGTTCAAACGTGAAATTAATGTAATGAACAAACAACGACTGACACAATTTGAGTGTAGTTTCACACACCAACTTTACTTGTATATATGATAATGAAATATACAAATCAATAGATCTTCAGTCAGATCAGTCTTTGTTTCGGCTGATTTTCCCTCACGCTGTCTCATCATACAAGAGAGAGGGGATGTTTTGATATAGAGTTGAAGACAGCGGTTCTGTCAAGAGATAGCTTGTTAGTGGAGACGTGTGTGGATCTCTCTCTCTCTCTCTCTATCTCTTATTCTCTCTCTCTCTCTCTCTCTCTCCGGTGACTGGTCCACCTTCTCTTCAGGCGGGTGATCCATTTGGCCTGCTGGTAGCGTGGATTCTTTCCTTCCTCCTGTGCTGAGCCAGTTGCAGGAAGACCAGGAAGACTAGGAAGCTAGGGTCTGGGGGACATGGGCAGAACCTGGTTTGTAGTTAAGTAGCTGACAGTCCGGGTCCACGCAAACTGCCCTAACGCGCTGGTATAGACCGTGCGAACCAATTGCCTAACGCACTGGGTAGACCGTGCGACCAACTGCCCTAACGCACTGGTAGACCGTGCGACCACCTGCCCTAACGCGCTGGTAGACCGTGCGACCACCTGCGTAACGCGCTGGTAGACCGTGCGACCACCTGCCTAACGCGCTGGTAGACCGTGCGACCACCTGCCTAACGCACTGGTAGACCGTGCGACCACCTGCCTAACGCACTGGTAGACCGTGCGACCACCTGCCTAAACGCGCTGGTAGACCGTGCGACCACCTGCCTAACGCACTGGTAGACCGTGCGACCACCTGCCTAACGCACTGGTAGACCGTGCGACCAGAGTGAGGGCGGAAGGGATGGGATCAAAATGATCGGTGCACCGAACATGAGAAGATCAGTGTTTCTCGTTCTTCGTTTTCACTGTCCTAAATGTTATTATTTTTTTTATATTTTTTGTCTGAAAGAGCCCCAAGAGGTCGAAATGCAATTGTGTTCTTGTCCTGTACTTTGTTTGTGTGTGTCCTTGGCGGTAACTAAACTCCCCACCCCCCCCCCACCCCCCCCACCCCCCCCTAACCCCCCCCCTTCTTTTCCCCACCCTTAATCCCCCCCCCCCATTTACCCCTTTCCCCATCATTTCCCCCATTTCTTTTTCACCCCCCCCCCCCCGCCACCCCCTCTTTTTCTTTCCCCCTCCCATCGAATCCCCCGTGGAGGACCAGCCTTCTCCCCCCATCCCACCTTACTGCTATGATCGGCTTTTCGGCGACTTGAGAAGCTCACTCCCACCCAACCTTCTTTTCACTGTGTCTTACACTCAACACGCCAACCCCCCCCCCCTTCCGCCCCCTCCCCCACCCCCCACCCCCCCCCCCCCCCACCCCCCCCCCCCCCCCCCCCCCCCCCAACCCACCCCCCCCCCACCGTCTCCCCCCCCCCCCCCGACCCCAGAGTTCAGTTCGGTCCCCCCCTTGAGGCCCCACCCCCCCACCCCCCCCCCCTCTTTTCTAAAATTGGGTCACTGAGGTGGTTGACGTGGAACCTTTCCCATCACGAGACCGGCGGCACTGAGTTGATCAGATCAGGGAAGGGAAGTACGAGCAGGCTTCGAAGAACTGTTTTGGTTTACGTCAAACGTCAGCCACACAGACCGAGAGGAGAGTGTTAGAGGAGTAGGGGGGTTGAGGAGGGGGAAGGTAGAGACTGAAAAAAATGACATGAACTGATAACCTTCCCTACAGTTTGTGAGACAAAGAAGAGAGAGAAGAGAGAGAGAGAGAGAGAGAGAGAGAGGAGAGAGAGAGAGAGAGAGACAGACAGACAGACAGATAGACAGACAGACGGACGGACGGACGGACGGACAGACAGACAGACAGAGGTGATGGCTTTCAATTGTCTTGTCACAATGAAGAAATACTCCGAGGGGTCAAAGTAAACGTGACCAAGTTCTCCATGGTTGTCTAATTTTGACGCAAAATGTGGTAAAAGTAAATGATCAAAGATGTTAAAGATGAAAATTTACATAAAAAAACAAAAAACAACAGGGAGACGTTCTTTTCCCCTCAGTTGCGCACAGGGCATACAGTCCCTTTTCTTTTTTTTTTTTTTCTTCCTTTTTTTCCTCCAAGTGTATTACGTACCTCTCTTCACTGGCTCAGGGAGACGTGGTTTGTTTCATTTGCACAGGAGTCAATCAAATCATGTCATGGTTACAGTATTTCATTTTGCACAGGAGTCAATCAAATCATGTCATGGTTACAGTGTTTCATTTTGCACAGGAGTCAATCAAATCATGATATGGTTACAGTGTTTCATTTTGCACAGGAGTCAATCAAATCATGTCATGGTTACAGTGTTTCATTTTGCACAGGAGTCAATCAAATCATGACATGGTTACAGTGTTTCATTTTGCACAGGAGTCAATCAAATCATGATATGGTTACAGTGTTTCATTTTGCACAGGAGTCAATCAAATCATGTCATGGTTACAGTATTTCATTTTGCACAGAGTCAATCAAATCATGTCATGGTTACAGTGTTTCATTTTGCACAGGAGTCAATCAAATCATGTCATGGTTACAGTATTTCATTTTGCACAGGAGTCAATCAAATCATGTCATGGTTACAGTATTCATTTTGCACAGGAGTCAATCAAATCATGATATGGTTATTACAGTGTTTCATTTTGCACAGGAGTCGATCAAATCATGATATGGTTATTACAGTGTTTCATTTTGCACAGGAGTCAATCAAATCATGATATGGTTATTACAGTGTTTCATTTTGCACAGGAGTCGATCAAATCATGTCATGGTTATAGCCCAGCAGCCACAGCTGTCATTTGAAGCGAGGGTAGAAATAATCAGAACGGTATACATAATCAAAATGGCAAACAAATTCAATGCACAGGGATAAGTAAACATACGAAATCAAATGATGTGAATATCTTAACCAGGCCAGTCATTCCGGCTCCCCTGAACACACCCACACCCAGGTTTGCCTTGGGGAGGCTTGTCAACTGGCAGTTCACATGGAGCACTGGTGATTCACGACGGTGGTGTTCGGCGGGGCTCCTCTTCCTGGTTCAACCTGTTTTAGGACACCACCTGGTTCAAACCTGTTTAGGACGCCACCTGGTTCAACCTGTTTAGGACGCCACCTGCTTCAACCTGTTTTAGGACGCCACCTGGGTTCAACCTGTTTAGGACGCCACCTGGGTCAGCCTGTTTTAGGACGCCACCTGCTTCATCCTGTTTAGGACGCTACCTGGTTCAACCTGTTTTAGGACGCCACCTGGTTCAACCTGTTTAGGACACTACCTGCTTCAACCTGTTTAAGGATGCCACCTGCTTCAACCTGTTTAGGACGCTACCTGGTTCAACCTGTTTAGGACGCCACCTGATTCAACCTGTTTAGGACGCTACCTGATTCAACCTGTTTAGGACACTACCTGGTTCAACCTGTTTTAGGACGCTACCTTGTTCAACCTGTTTTAGGACGCCACCTGCTTCAACCTGTTTTATTAGGACGCTACCTGCTTCAACCTGTTTTAGGACGCTACCTGGTTCAACCTGTTTTAGGACGCCACCTGGTTCAACCTGTTTTAGGACGCCACCTGATTCGACCTGTTTTAGGACGCCACCTGATTGAAAACTGTTTAGGACGCCACCTGGTTCAACCTGTTTTAGGACGCTACCTGGTTCAACCTGTTTTAGGACGCTACCTGCTTCATCCTGTTTTAGGACGCCACCTGCTTCATCCTGTTTTAGGACGCCACCTGCTTCATCCTGTTTAGGACGCTACCTGGTTCAACCTGTTTAGGACGCCAGCTGGTTCAACCTGTTTAGGACACTACCTGGTTCAACCTGTTTTAGGACGCCACCTGCTTCAACCTGTTTAGGACACCACCTGCTTCAACCTGTTTTAGGACGCCACCTGGTTCAACCTGTTTAGGACGCTACCTGGGTTCAGCCTGTTTTAGGACGCCACCTGGTTCAATCTGTTTTAGGACGCCACCTGGTTCAACCTGTTTAGGACGCTACCTGGGTTCAGCCTGTTTTAGGACGCTACCTGGTTCAACCTGTTTAAGACGCTACCTGGTTCAACCTGTTTAGGACGCCACCTGCTTCAACCTGTTTAGGACGCCACCTGGTTCAACCTGTTTTAGGACGCTACCTGGTTCAGCCTGTTTAGGACGCTACCTGGTTCAACCTGTTTTAGGACGCCACCTGGTTCAACCTGTTTAGGACGCCACCTGATTCAACCTGTTTTAGGACGCTACCTGCTTCGACCTGTTTAGGACGCTACCTGGTTCATCCTGTTTTAGGACGGTACCTGGTTCAACCTGTTTTAGGACGCTACCTGGTTCAACCTGTTTTAGGACGCTACCTGGTTCAACCTGTTTTAGGACGCCACCTGGTTCAACCTGTTTTAGGACGCTACATGGTTCAACCTGTTTGAGAACGCTACCTGGTTCAACCTGTTTTAGGACGCCACCTGGTTCAACCTGTTTTAGGACGTCACCTGGTTCAACCTGTTTTAGGACGCCACCTGATTCAACCTGTTTAGGACGCCACCTGCTTCATCCTGTTTTAGGACGCCACCTGCTTCAACCTGTTTTAGGACGCCACCTGCTTCAACCTGTTTAGGACACACCTGGTTCAACCTGTTTAGGACGCCACCTGCTTCATCATGTTTTAGGACGCTACCTGGTTCAACCTGTTTAGGACGCCACCTGGTTCAACCTGTTTAGGACGCCACCTGGTTCAACCTGTTTTAGGACGCCACCTGATTCAACCTGTTTAGGACGCCACCTGGTTCAACCTGTTTTAGGACGCCACCTGCTTCAACCTGTTTTAGGACGCCACCTGGTTAGGACGCCACCTGGTTCAACCTGTTTAGGACGCCACCTGGGTTCAGACTGTTTTAGGACACCACCTGGTTCAACCTGTTTAGGACGCCACCTGGTTCAACCTGTTTAGGACACACCTGCTTCAACCTGTTTTAGGACGCCACCTTAATAGACCTTCACTGATGACCAATCATTGCTTCGTCTCTGCGTCAGTGTGAACGACCCCCCTCCCCCCACCCTTCCCCCCCACTCCCCACCCTTGAGCTTATCCCACTCCGACCTTTTTTTTTTGCAAAAGGCGCCACATCACTACTTACTTGTCAAAACGGAAACTTTCTGACATAAATTTGGCACACGTCTGGAACTAAAGATGAAATGGGTTGCGACGTCACCATCAGAGTAAGGTTTGAAGGACCACGAAATATGTGACGTTAGTTGTTAAGATTATGACTATGAAAGATAAGAATAATCCAGATAGTGCTGTCGGGTTCTGCTTTGGTCTGAGGCAATGTATTGACAGATAATTAAAAAAATTTAATCCAGAGATGTTTGTATTTATTCATTCACCTAACTTGGACTTGAGGGTGGGCTGGGAGGGGAGGGGTGTGAGGAGGGATGGGGCGACGGTGTGTATGTGTATCACAAACAAACCAAACCAAGCAACTCAAAAAACTGAGACTTGGTTTAAACAGTTCCAAGCATTTGATGACCTCATATGGTTACGACTCAATTTCTGGGAACATATTTTCAGTAATCACTCCTAATGTTGTATTGAAGTGTGTTGTATTGTATTGTATTGTATTTTTGGTATTGTATTGTATTATTTTGCATGGTACTGTATTGCAATCATTGCATTGCACTGTACTGTACGGTATTCCATTGTGTTGTGTTGTACTGTATGGTATTGTTTTGTAGAACTTCATCGTCACTGCTTATTCCTCAGCCAATAATTCTGGACTGCCTTTCCTTTGGGCCAGCGCGTCGTCAACCGCACAGACCCACGTTTCACTACAACATCGATTTCTCCCAGAGAACTGCGTCAGGGGTGACTGTGTTGATGCGGAGTCTTGACAGGCACATTGTGCAAGTTCTATAGGACCTCGGGCGATGGTCTAAGACCATGGAAATGTTTGAGCTTTAAAGCTGTGCCCGCACAACGAGTTATGAGCTGTGATCTACGCTGCAGCAGCAGCGCCGCAGCTGAGCGAGGTGAAGGGTGATATCAGTTTCTGTGGAGGCGGCTACAAAGGGCGGTAGCCATGTAGGTGGTGCTGGCGATGAGCACTGATGAGGCTTCACACAGCTTCTCGTCGCTCGCTACTCGCACTACTGCTCCATGAGGCCACTGCTTCTGGTCTGGACATCTGAAAGGTAACTGGTGTCAACCTCGTCATCATGCAGTACAACCGCTTTTGGTGTGGGCTGCCCACCTTTCCCAGCTCAAAGCCTCACCCGGGGATAATCCACAGTGTTGTTCATAGTGTAGTTCACACGTTGAAAATCCCCCAAAAGATGTATATATTTTTTTTGTTCTGTGTCTGTGGCAGATGAAGAGGACATCGAAGTACGCTCTGTGGGGCCTGGGACTTGCGGCGTGCTGTTTCCTGGTGATCTTCCATCTGAACGCGCGGCGTGCACAGTCCTACACCGTCGCCTTCCAAGGGTATGTGTGTCACGTGCATTTAGTAGCAGCAGTTGTGTCTCCTCCTTCCCTCTCTTTCTCCAGTTTCATCCTCCACCTCCCCATTTGGATCATCTCCCCTGTGTTGTAGTAGTAGTAGTAGTAGTAGTAGTAGTAGTAGTAGTAGTAGTAGTAGTAGTAGTAGTAGTTGTTGTTGTTGTTGTTGTTGTAGCAGTAGTAGTAGTAGTTCAGTTTCACGTCTGTTCAAGTATGCGATATTGGACGAGAGAGAGAGAGAGAGAGAGAGAGAGAGAGAGAGAGAGAGAGAGAGAGAGAGAGAAACGTCTGTGACTATGTAAGTGTATGCATATTGTAATTATCTATGTGCATGTAAATGTCCCTCTAAGCATCCCTACAACATACCTGCAACTGACTATGTAAGTGTATACATACTGTGATTATCTATGTGCATGTAAATTTCCCTCTAAGCATCCCTACAACTTACCTGCAACTGATCTTAAAGTAAATGCTTAACTGGACTACAAATTAAAGAAAAAAACCAACATTGAAGGCAAACTTTAAATCTGAAACGACATCACACAATGCATGCCTGATCATGGTGGTAAGTGAGCTTTTTTTCACTTGTAAATGAGGAATGCTGTTTACATGTTCATAATCATTAAATGAGTGTTTTTTTTTATCAGCCATACCAAACAACGTATTTTTGTAGTGTTTTCTGATTCTGCACCAGATGGTTTGCTTTAATAATTGATTGACTTCAGGTAAAAAAAAAAAATGATATATTCAATACCGTGGCGCACTTTTCATTTCTGGCTCCTCTCTTCGCGCATAATTTTATATCAGCTAGCTCATTACCCCAAATACCACAATGCGATGGAATCCAACAGAAGGTGACATCAGTTCCTCTACATATCAAGACATGAATAAGATGGCATATTTCATTTACAAGAAAGTTGTTTTAAACGGTATTTGGAAATTTCATGGTTTGCAGAAAAGACATTGAATCCACACAAATAACTACTTTAAATATTAATTGTGGCAAGTCAACTGAATGCGACAACGCCATAATAATAGCTATCATTTCAGTGACAAATATTGATCTGCCTTTTCCGATGGAATGTACTTTTCAACCTTTTGTGATGGTATAACAAAAGCAGAACC
>JADBJO010019959.1:0-10000 GCA_016801955.1 Conus betulinus | reverse complement strand
CGCCGCCGTTTGCTTTAGGCGCAGCAGTAGCAGATAGGGGTTTCCCCTCATGACTTCCAACGCCAGGATTGGTTGCCATGAGAAGAACAAAATTCATGACTCTGAACCCGTCCCACACATTAGGTCATTCTCCAACTGTAGTAAGATTAGAGTCTACATCAAGAACAAACCCTACACCAGTCTGGTAGATACAGGTGCTGATGTCTCCTGTGTTAGTAGCCAAATTGCAAATGATTTAGTTGAAGACAATCTAGTCAGCCTGCAGCCCTGCCCCCTTGCCTTCATCAAGGGAGTCGGTGGACAGCCCGTTAGAGTCCTAGGAAAAATTGAACTGCCCCTCAAACTTTCCAGTCTGCATGTTTCACAGTCATTCATTGTTCTAGATCATTTGACTTGTCCCTTGATTTTAGGCATTGATTTCTTAACGGCACATCAAGCCTCCCTCCACTTTGGTACCCATCACCTTCAGCTGTACAATGGCTTAACGTCAGTCCCCTTTCTGAAAGACCAACCTGACAGTGTGCCTGTCCAAGTGTTGCACACAACATCTATCCCTCCTTATTCTGAAGTGTTGCTACCTGTTCGCGTCACCTCCAAGTGTAGCCATGCCATTGGTGTCATTGAACCGTTACAGGCATTGCTGTCAAACAAGAAGGTGATTGCAGCAAGAACCTTGGTTGCACTAACAGAAAATCAGGCCATGTGTGTTGTGCGTAATAACTTCGCTTCCACTGTGAGATTAACACCCAGGGATACAATTGGTCATTTTGAGGAAGTTTCCCAAGATTTGGGGGAAATTTCCGAACACTCTGCCAATATTAGGTCAGCAGCTATTCAAACTGACTCTAACCAACTTCTAAATGCCAAAACCATGATAGCCAATTTAGGTATGACTTATCAGATTCAGATTTGACTGCAGATCAAAAAGATTCTTTCACCCTCTTTCTAGCCCAGAACAGAGACATTTTTGCTGCTGACATGTCAGAGCTAGGTGAGACTCACCTGGTGTCTCACACCATCGACACGGGTGACTCTGCTCCCATCAAACAAAGGCCATATCGTACAGCACCCGCTCTGAATGCAGAAATAGAGAGACAAGTCAATGAAATGTATCAGCATGGGGTTGTTCGCCCTTCCACATCCCCCTGTCGTCTCCTGTGGTTTTAGTGAAAAAGAAAGATGGTACCTATCGCTTTGCGGTCGATTACCGCAAATTGAACAAAGTGACCAAACCAGTACATTTCCCTCTCCCCCGCCTGGAAGATGCGTTAGACATCATGGGACAATCCACCATGTTCTCCACCCTTGATTTGTTTTCTGGCTTCTGGCAAATCCCACTAGATTCTGAGTCTCAGGATAAGTCCACCTTCACGACTCATTTCGGATCCTTTGCTTGGACCAGAATGCCCTTTGGATTACAGGGAGCCCCTGGATCATTTCAGTCTCTGATGAACCGTGTCCTTGCTGGACTCACATTCAAAACTTGCCTGGTTTTCATTGATGACATTCTCTGTCTGTCCAAAAACTTTGAAGATCATTTGTCTCATCTTTCTGTGATCTTTGATCGGATCCGAAACGCTGGTCTCAAACTCAAACCCACGAAATGTCATTTTGCTGCTGCTAAGGTGACATATTTGGGACACATTGTCACTAAGGATGGAGTCTCAGTTGACCCAGCGAAAGTGGAACTGGTTCAAAACTTTCCCACGCCCCAGTCTCAACATGATGTCCGGTCATTTCTCGGCCTAGCAAACTACTATCGCCGGTTTGTCAGAAACTTCTCTTGCATTGCAGCCCCTCTCAATGACCTCTGAAAACTCAGGCACAATTCCAATGGAATCCGGCTGCAGAACAAGCCTTTCAGACACTGAAATCGGCACTCACATCTGCACCTATTCTGGCTTATCCTGATTTTGAACGTCAGTTCATTTTGTACACGGATGCCAGCAACAAGGCCATCGGCTATGTGCTAGGACAGAGAGATGAACAAGGGCGGGAGCGCGTGATCGCCTATGGCGGCCGAGCATTGCGTGGTGCTGAACTACGTTACGGGCATTACGGAAAAAGAGACACTGGCTCTGGTAGATGGTATACGGCACTTCAAAGTGTACCTCTCTCACGCCAAATTTTGGGGTACACTGACCATTTGGCAACAAAGTTTCTGCAGAATGTCAAGGACCCCACAGGTCGTTTGGGTAGGTGGGCCCTCTTCCTCAGTCGTTTGATTATGAAATCATTCATAAACCAGGCCGGGTACACAATAATGCTGATGCACTGAGTCGCATGCCCCATGCACCACCAGCTACACCTGACCCTCCCGACCTTGACCCGCCCACTCCCATTCTCCCCTCGCCATCACAGCCTGTTCCCCACCCCACGCCGTCACGCAGTGTAACACACCAAGGGTGGAGTCCTGCGAGCCGCGCCCAGTCCTAGATCCCGTTAGCAGCGTAGGCACTTCCATACCTTCCACGCCACCCTCTGTCTCTCCCTCACCCATCCCTGCGGCCTTTCAAGCAACGGGAAACCCCCCTCTGCTTGACCCAGCTGATCAGTCTACTCCGCCCTGTCCATCCTTCTCAGCCCCAGTCATTACTCAATCTCCCGCGTCTTCCCTCCTTGTGCACATCAACCCCCCAGGTCACGCTCCACACTGAGCCGGCCACACCCACTGTAACAGTCTGTACCGTGGATACAGTGGCTGACGATGACCTGCGTGACATGCAGTTGAAGGACTCTCAGTGCCGGCCCTTCATTGATTACTTGCAGACGGGTCAGTTACCACAGGAGAACAAGACAGCCCGCCGGCTGATCCTTGAGAGTCAAGATTATGTCCTGCACAATGGCGTGCTATACCACCTCTACTATCCGCGGGGGGTCAGGGACACAGAAGTGAGCGAGTAGTCAAACAGTTAGTAGTCCCTTTTCCTCTCAGAAACGACATTTTGCTATCGTTTCACGACTCGCTCCTTGGTGGTCACTTTGCCACTGAAAAGACGTACCAGGCAATCAGATTGAGATATTTCTGGATAGGCATGTACTCGGATATCATGGTCTATGTCAAGTCGTGCGATGCATGTCAAAAGGCTAAGAGGGTGATACACCCACAAATTCCTCCGTTGAAACCGTTGCCCTTGGCACCAAACAAACTGTTTTCCAGATGGCACTGTGATATACTTGGCCCACTGACCCCCAGTGAAGAAGGCTATAAATACATTCTGTTTGTGTGTTCCTTCAGCAAGTGGGTGGAGATAATTCCGTTGAAAGATACCACAGCCGCCACCATAGCCGTCATTTCTATGACTCCATCATCTGTCGCTATGGTGCGCCTGATCAGCTGTTGTCGGACAGGGGACAGAATTTCCTGTCCAAGGTGGTGACTGAGGTGTGCAACATTTTTCAGATCACACGGGTGCACACCAGTAGCTACCACCCACAGACCAACGCCACATGTGAGCGCACCAACGCTACTATTGCCCAGTCTATCAGGGCGCAGTGTGACAAACACCCACTGTCCTGGCCTTCCATTCTTCCTGGTGTCGCCGCCGCACTGCGGACGGTCCCCTCCACAGAGTCCACCATGTTTTCTCCCTTCTTTATCCTGTTCAAACAGGAATGTCGGCTGCCCATTGACACTGCGCTACGTTCTGATGATCTGCCTGTGTCTGCACAGCCGTGCATGGAGGATATCATCCAAAACGCTGAACTGATCAAAACCATGGTCAGTGACAATATCCTCACAGCTCAGCAGCGTTACAAGGCACAGTATGATAAAAACACCAGTCCCCCTCAGTATAGGGAAGGTCAACAGGTGTTGGTGCAGTGCTCACACAAGGTGCAGGGCATTTCTGCCAAGCTGCAACAGAAATATGATGGTCCATACTACATCACTAAGATTCTGCCCAATGGTGTGTATGTGCTCCGTCATAGTCAGAGTAACAAACAACTCAGATCGCCAGTGCATGCTATGAGACTGCGACCCTACTTTTCACCTGAGGACAGACCCACCAACCCTCCAGAGGCAGACCGGACCCACTGTTGTTCGGACAGGACGACAACGAGTCGGTCTCCGATACCGATGAGGTGACACACTCACCCACACAGTCGGTCTCCGATACCGATGAGGTGACGCACTCATCCACACAGATTCCAGCTAGCCCCGCCCCCTCCCTCTCTCCAGCTCAGCCTCCAGCACAACAACCACGCCTTCCCCAACACTGGACAACCAGGTCCCCTCTGATGAGGAACATACCTCGTGGAACAGGTTCTTGCTTGTAAGATGATAGACAAACATAAGCATTACAAAATCAAGTGGGTTGGGTACAGGAACACCACTTGGGAGCCTGAGTCACACATTCCTGCACATCTAGTCCGAGATTTTCACATCCGAAAGACAAACAATGGACGTAAACGCCGACGTTAAGCACATAGAATGAGGACCAACACACACTGTTCTTTCACTCTCTGCCTTTTGTTCTTTGGTCACTAAGCCGTGTTTGTATGCATGTTCACCTTCCCACACCCTCTCCCATGATGTGTGGTTGTCAAGACTGGTTAATAAGGATTCGAGGACAGGAGACTGAAATCGATCACACGATGTGTATAGTTGGCCGACGGGTCTGACTATGCATGTGTACAAACTGACATCCTGGGTAAATTGTTGGTTTGTGCTGGTGTTATTATTGTTGTTCCTTTTCCCCTTCGTCGCTTTGTTGTACATCTGGCATCAGCCTATCAATCAGAAACAGTTCAACTTCTCCTGAATGAACAGCGCTAATGCTGCTTCCTCAAGACGGGTGTCGACCCATCACCTGCACTTTTTTTTTCCCATGTCGTTGACATGTCAATTCGTCTTGTTGCGTCTTGTTTGTCTGATTCGTTCGTCAGCAATATCTACGTTCAGTGATAAGAATAAAGCGTCAGTCCTAAACGCTCCACGGTTATATCATCAGTACAGTTACCGTTCATGTGTAAACAGATGAGCTTATTACTCTACTTCAGCTGCTTATTATGTTACTGCTATACAATTCAAACACCCACGTGCGTACGTAATGAATATTCTTGCAAGGTCGCTATTATCTTTGTTCGTTTATTGTCGTTATTTATGGTCCACCTCCCTTTTCCTTGATCCACGGTTTATCATGGCACACTACTGGGCGCTGACACAACCCACTGTACATAATCCTACTCCTCCGCCCACTGCTATTACTCCTAACGGCACATGACGCCTCGTTGATTTCGCAATACCAGGGCTGCTACTACTACTTCTACTACTATTCGGCGCAAATGCCGCATGACCAAGTGCTACGGTCCAGAATCTTGCCTGCCCTCTATATATTGTTCTATTACTCAGCATTGTATTTGAGAGTTATGCGTTGGCGACTCTCCTGCTGGTAAAATATCTCCTTCGTGCCAGTTGATTGTGAACTTTATGAGACTACGTACTACAATTTTATTACTCAGCATTGTATTTGAGAGTTATGCGCTGGCGACTCTCCTACTGGTAATACATCAGGCCCATTTGTCAACGTTCAGATGATTTCAATTGTGTGCGATCACTGCCATCCCCCCCCCCCCCCCCCCCCCCCCCCCCCCCCCCCCCCCCCATTCGTCAAGGACCATTAATTGTAATATTCGTCAAGTACTTTTGTTTCATTCAGTGTTTCGTTTAGGTTTGGATATTTAACACGTCTTTTGAGTGTTTCAGGAACTGCTGCTGAATCAACGGACAATTTTTCCTTCTACCTCTGCGGCTTATTTTTGTTTCGGAGCGACTGCGCGTTCGTCTTTTACGCTTACGTACTTTTCGATGTCAGAATGATGTGACTTCTCACATTCGCACGGACCAACTCACAACTTTATCCATACATTTCATTTTTTCTCGGGTATCTGTTAAATTAATGCGGCTGCACACTGATGAGCAAGGTTTGCAAAACGTATCCATTCAAATATTTGGAGCTGCTTTCGATCTCTTTTGCTCCACATCGTTTATTAGCGTCACATTACACATCAGGTCTCGTTTTGTGTACACAGCGCAAGCGATCATCCTTGTGAATATGCGCATTCATCATGTTTGTGTCGTGTTAAGGATCCTTATGTTTCGTTGACGTACGACATGTCTGCATGTTTATGTGTCATCCATTTTTCATTCATCTGATCATGCATGAGTTGTTTCTGTCACCACAAACATATTCATCTCTCCTTGTCCATGGCCATGGTCATCATCTTCATGTTCATCATTGTTCATCTTCATTCGTCACTGCAGGTGTTATCTAACATATTCACTGTTGTTGTTTTTTTCTTTTTGTCAAGCAAGTTACTGCTTTGTTCTGCCCGGCTATTAGTCATGTTCCAATTCATCAATGATGCTGCTGTATATAAAGAACATGTGAATTCATCGTTCCAGTAACATAAATGACATATTTATTCAAAGAGGAGTTTTATCATATGCAGTCCATGACTGTTTCTAAGGCCACCTTCAGTTTGTTTTGGTAAACGGAATATCACAGTTTTATAAAAGACATCACCTTAGATAATCACCTAAGCTCTGCCGTGTGTTACCTACTCTATAATGAAGATTTGTATTCCTGTTGTAATCAAATAAAAAAGTCCATATCCCTAGACCATAATCTACCCTTGCTTTAACTTGTTGGCGGTATATGGTTGAGACATGTACGGGTTTGCAAGCCAAATAGTCCTCTGCTTGTTCCATTAAAAACGCGCCACTTAAAATACTTCACTTTTTGTCTTTTGTTTTCACACTCTGTATGCCCAGTTCATGAAGATGCTTACTGATGATTTATCTGTGTTCGTTTAGTTATGTCTAGGTGTCATTTTGAATTATTTCTAGCCTGGAATGCAATTCTCTTGATAATATGTTTATTACACCTTTCCCTCACAATCATTAAGTGGCATTTCTTTCGTGATCCTTTTGTAATCTCAAACTATTATCGGGCTCCAGTGTGATCTCTTCCAGTTCAGAAACCAAAGCAGTGGCTCACACATTCCTTGCAATCTCGTACACGTCTCACAATTCATAGAAGGTTCAAGAATTTTCCTTTGCATTTATTCTTATCGTGTGCTGATTAAAAAAAAAAAAAAAAAAAAAAAAAAAAAAAAAATGTTTGGCATCGTCGCTTTTTCAGGTCCGACCCTTTGATTTTCTTTGTGTTGTTACTGTGGATTGGTATTAATCGCCGAGGATGTGTTCTTCGTTCTCTTTCATTACATTATGTGGATCGTATGCGTGCTACATTATTTTGCTTGGCCGTGAATGAATTGCATTTGTCGTGAAGGATTTTTTTTTCCCCCTTCATCATTGATGCATATTGTGTCCCTCAGTACTACGTTCCTTTTTTTTTTTTTATTTCAGGGCTTACTTATCACTAGCTCTTCATCTTAATTGGAATGTGGTCTGACGTGTTCTGTTTTTACGAAGGTTTTACTGTATGCCTTTCTCTTATATTTTGCAGTGTCGAGTGACTCACAGGCTAGACTCCATATGTCCTTGCATTGTATGGTAATAAGTTTGACACATTACTTTACGATGATGTCACTGCTTTTATACGAATGTACATATCTGGTTTTCTTCTCGCTTTTGTGGCCCTTCCTTTGAGGACTCCCGTTGCATCTTGATAGCAACATATTCCAGCTTCCTTCCTATCTGGTTGGAGGAGTAATACCTGTATTTGGACGTATCTTGCATTTCGTATACATGAGCCTTGTTCATCAAGTTCAACAAGAATTTTGCAAATTTTTTTAGCTTTGTGGCTTTGTGGGGTCTCCCCTCCTTTCGGAACTGACCAGAGTGATATACATAGCCCCCCCCCCCCCCCTTGATATTCCTTATAAGTGTCCCTTATAAGTGCTCAGATATGTATTCTGTTGCTTTTGTCATTGCATTAAGTATTCTTTGTACACTGTCCACCTTTCTTTTTTTTCATATATGTATACTTTGTGACATTATGGGTAACCTTCATGACTCATGTCTCCAATTTTACGCTTTGCTTCTTCCTATAACATTTCATTGTTGTGATACAGTACCATGTCTCAGTATTTCTCATCCAGGGTATAAATATTATCAGTGATTGTGCCTGTAATGCCATGCTATGTATTTCATCAATTCAATTCTTTTATTGTTCTTCAGCCAAGCCCAGTAGCCTCATTTGGTCATCTTTATCAGTTCACACATTGCCCAGTTGTGCCTATGTCATTTTGTTACGCTTTCATGTTGTTTTGTTATTGATGGCGCTCTGTCGCTGTTATCAGCAAATAATGCACACGGATGGCAAGCAAATGGTGCCTTTTGGCTTTCTTCTCAATTCCCCTCTAAGAAGTACCAAGAAATACATTACCCCCCCCTCCCCCTCCCAAGACAGCATGCATTGCACAAATTGTAGCTATTCAGACTACCTACATTGTCATGAGGTACCATCGCCACGTCATGTACTCTAGCTGCACTTATGCGCGCGCTGACTTCGACTGAGGCGACTTGAAGCACCTGTACATCGCATGTGCTGTCCACGAGCAAGCCCGATGCCAGACCTTTTCGTCGAGGGGCAATCGCCCTCAGCCTGCCACCCCCCTTCCTCCGCCCTCGCCACCTCCCCGCCGCCCACGCTGTGCGCTGTTTCCTTCTACCTGCTTCAAGGACATCGCGCCTGGTGGTGGGTCAGCTTTCAACACCTGGCCAAACAATTCCATCACAAGGGGGACGCCTGGCTGTGACGCTCATAATGCCACACGTTGGTATTTTTTCCATCAACTACGTCCGTTCCAGATAAGACGAGCCCAGCATCGACTACTGATGGATCTCCGTCACACACGAGCACTCTCTCAACTCTGCAGACATGCTGCATTACAGACTGTATGAACTGTCCCAGAAAACTGTTCCTCATTGCAGCCACGGTGTTCTTCAGCAGTGACTCAAGCGCTGAGTGTGACATTTTTTTTCCCTACAAGTGCAAGGACTCTTGCTTCAGTTCAAAGTGAAATGAACCGATATACGAACTCTGGTGCCATATATTGCCATATTAGCTACGTTTTAGTGCAATGCTGTCTTCATATTCCTTAAAATTACTTTCAAGTAATCCCTTCATGACTTATGAAGTGTAACATTCCCTGATCCAGAATGCCCTTATTGTCTGCCATCCTGTGCTGAAATATGGAGTCACAACCTATTTTAAAAATAGTCCAGCCCTTCCCTTCTCATCTCCAATTATTGCAAAAATGAGGACATTTTTTAAGGGAAGCGGGGGCAATTATCACAGAGTGATATACATAGGAGCTACACACACAGGCACACACACACACACACACACACACACACACACACACACACACACACACACACACACACACACACAGAGCCTGAGAGATATTCTGAGCCTCTCCAGTGCCATTCCCTCCTCCCCGAGCAGTTACATCCGGTCATTCTACCTACCCAGGATGGACCGAGCCATTGATTGCCTTGATCTATAGCGTGACGCCTGAGAGACATTCTAAGCCCCTCCCTCCCCCCCCCCCCCCCCCCCGAGCGGTACATCCGTTCTTTACCTACCCGGATGCATTGACATGCTAGGTCCACTCTCCTGCTCCCCCCCCCCCCCCCCCCCACATTGCTACCCCCCCCCCCCCCCCCCCCCCCCCCCCCCCCCCTTCCCCTCATCCCTGAGCAGTGGGTCAGTAATGAAAACAGACCTCGATAATGTCCAGTGCCTGGCGTTCTCTGACTGTGTCAAAGACGTGCCACGCTACACAGTTATTCAATTCAGACCGGGCAAAAGCTATATAAACTAAAGATGTCAACTTTCTGGAGCTCTCTCTCTCCCCCCTGGCATCTGAACAGTTGTGCACTTGGGCCCCATCGACATTCTGCTTGTTACAAGGTAAATGTGACTCCATATTTTCTTTGTTGTTGTTTCTTAGAAAACTAGGACTTAGTCTAGGTGCGTCAACATAGATAGAATTGGGGCTTGGCTAACGGTACTCTCTCTAGTTA
>JADBJO010019958.1:12500-27500 GCA_016801955.1 Conus betulinus | reverse complement strand
CTCTCTCTCTCTCTCACAACACACAGCACATCACACACAACACACACACACACCCACACACACACGTATGCCATACAGATGCCACACACACCACACACCACACACACACACACACACACACACACAACACACACGCACACACCATACACGGCACAACACACACACACAATACACACACACAACACACACACACACACACACAACACGCACACACAACCACACACACTAATGAGTACGCACATTAGGCTTGTCCTCTCTCTCTCTCGTCTCCCTCTCTCTCCATCTCCCTCATCTCCTCTCTCCGCTCTCGATCTCCTCCCGCTCTCCTCTCCTCTCTCTCTCTCCCCACAGGCGCCACTCTTAGCACACTGTTTTCAACAAAACATCAGTTTTCACATCGGCTGCAACGCCTGGTAAGTAAAGCAAAGAAAGCTCTGTTTCGGCGTTTGTTAGAAAACTGCATATTTTGAAGAACACTAGTTCAGATTTATTAATTGTTGAAGTTATTTGATTCACAAGGTTCAACCCGATGCTCAATACGGCGCAGAACTATGGGACTCGATGATGCAGCCCAACATTGTGAAAAAGTGCACCTCCTTTTGCATTAAACGCGCTTTTTAGGAGTTGAAATGAGAACACCAAATGACTTTGTTTATAGTGAGACCAATGCATATTCTATCTATCTAAATTCTGTATCAATCTGTATTTGATACTGGTTGATATTAACAAATATTAATGAGCACAGATAGCCTGGAAATTCCTATGATGTCATACGACCTAGATGCAAGAGACAAAAGAAATGGGACTTCAAGTGTCCGTTGTCGATTAGATCAATTTGGATATAGATGTGTTTGGTTAACCAAGGCGTGCAAGATGAAAGATCATTTATGTGTGAATTTAAAGACAGACTGCATGCAGGTGGCAGGAATGGGACTTTCGTGTCCAAAATAGCGATAATTTACCATGTATCAGATAGTTTGTTTGGTACACGATGTCGCACATTATCTGCAAATGGATGTAGGTAAAATTAAGACTGGAACTTTCAGACACAGCAGAACACTGGTATCGTTACAGTTACTATTTTTGGGGTGGATTAGACTTGTCCATTATGCAAAAATTAAAAGAAAAGGCGGACTCCATTTGTGTTTTATGCCGCTGTAAATTATCCAGTCGTCGAGCACAGTATGTACCCATAAAGTTTTCCAAGGATCCCTGTCAGTTTCGGTTAAGCCTGCTAATCTTAGAATAAAAGCATAATAACACATTTCTCAGTTTACTCATTCAAGGCATTTCAGTTTAGAGCAGTCATGACTTCATCAGAGAGTTAGTCCATCCAGTATTTGTTTTGTTTGTTGTTTTGTTTGTTTGTTTTTGTAATGGATGTGTTCTTTATCATGCTTATTATGGTGTGTTATGTTCTCCATATCCCCCTTCATATAATGGGCCTTTACATGAAGTAAACCACCTGAGTTCTGAGTTCCAAGTTCTCTCTCCCTCTCTCTCTCTCTCTCTCTCTCCTCTCTCTCTCCTCTCTCTCTCTCTCTCTCTCTCCTCTCTCTCTCTTGCTGGGCGTTTTTTCGAGTGACACGTAGAAATGGTTTTTTTTTTTTTTTTCTTTCATCCTCGATCTTTTCTTTGAAATTTAGAAAACTCTACACTCGTACATTTTCAGTGTCGTGGTGTACAGTTACAGAAATGTGTACACGCATTGTCCTCAACAATACTGTCAATAGAATATCTGTCAATGACGTATCGGACAAGATCTGTATATCACACAACTCTGACAGTATGGCGCGCCATTTTTGAAGGGCTCCCGGAAGGTGGACCAGTAACCTTAGAAAGGCCAACTCTGTTGGTGTTCTGTTTCTCATGCAGCTAGCTAGTCATTGCCCATGTCTTTTCATCCCTCTCTGTTTCCGTTTGTTTAAAGTAGCTACAATCAACCTGCCGACAATTGTTTGCCTGCTGGTATATAACTCTGAAATGTTTGGAGGCTTTTTGTCGCTAACGCGCGCGCGCGCGCGCGCGCGTATGTGTTGTGTGTGTGTGTGTGTGTGTGGTGTGTGTGTGTGTGTGTGTGTGTGTGTGTGTGTGTGTGTGGAACAGTTCAAGATGACCAAACCAAAAATCAACGAGGTATAATTTACCGTGACTATATAAGCATTATCATAATGCAAAACTAATTGCGAAGAAAATGATACCTGCTGGTAATAAGAGGTACTAATTTTGGACAAATGCGTTAGGTGTCTGTTTCCCAAGGCAGGCTCAGCATTTCTTGAAGGGAAAATACGCGAGGGTTGGTCACAATCAGAGGAACATTCGACTATTGTAAGTGTCATACATGAGCTTCTTCTGTCAACACTACCTTCCTTTATCATCTGGCTGCAGTAATAAGAAACAGCACAGACGATCGCACACATTCTGCTCAACACACGCTTTTGTTTGATCGAGCGCAACCACCATTCAGAATTCTCATAAGAACTTCGCAAATCATACGTATTAAAAGACTGTAAGCGCTGTCCACAAGTGGTGTCTCATTTTCTCATGTGAGAGTTTTTTTTTTTTTTCCACAGCGGTAATGAAGCGTGCTGTCTGAATTTCACGGAAATTATGAGTGGTTTACCACAATGGCAATGATGCATGGTGTCTCATCTTCACGTAAATTGTGATTATTATTTTTTTTTTTTTTTCACAGTGGAGGTGATGCATGGTGTCTCATGTTCACAAAACCTATGAGTGGTTTTCCCACACTTGCAACAACGCCAGTTGTCTCCATTTCACGTAGATTATGAGCGGTTTTCTCACAATGGGGAACGGAGTGCTCTCTCTCTCTCTCTCTCTCTCTCTCTCTCTCTCTCTCTCTCTCTCTCTCTCTCTCTCTCCATCTATTTTGTGTTCATCTATTCCTGTATCGGGTGACTTATTTATCCATTTACTTCTTTATTATATTTACGCATTTTATAAGTATAAATTTATTGATTTATGTCATTATTGATTTCCTTTGTTACTTATTTATTTATTTTTTCATTTACTAGCATCCGTCTGTGTGTCTAGACTTAATAAACGCCAAATTTTGGTTTGCGTTCATTTTCCAACTGTTTCTCACATTAACAAGTCTGCGTCGATCAAGCCTTCGTCATTTTTTTTTTTCAAGGCAATGAAGCTTCGTACAGCCACTACGTTTTATGTTACAATAGATAAGAAACACCACTACTTACCTTTTGAGGGTGTTTTAGTTCCGCATCCAGGCACACACACACACACACACACACACACAACACACACACACACACACACACTCTCTCTCTCTCTCTCTCTCTCTCAACAGAGAGAGAGGAGAGGGAAAGAGAGAGAGAGAGAGAGAGAGAGAGAGAGAGAAGAGAGAGAGGAGAGAGAGAGAGAGAGAGAGAGAGAGGAGAGAGAGAGAGAGAGACAAAGACCAGACAGGACAGACAGACTGACAGACGTACGGACATACAGACAGCAATCCGTCATCTGACAAAAATCACCCAGCTCATGCCATCTATCTATCACGTTTTTTTTTGTTGTTTGTTTTTTTTTGTCCCCAATTTGTATGCAGACAATAAAATTAATCATCAGTCAGTGCATTGATGTAAGGCGAACAGTCACGAGTAAGGCATGAAAATGACATCTTAATTTATGAGCTTTCAGTCATTCCTCCTCCTCCTCCTCCTCCTCCTCCTCCTCCACCTTCTTGTTCAGTCTGAACACAAAAAAAATGGTCTCGTTTTTTCTGCAAATATAAGTAAGTCAAATAGCGCTTGCTACCATGCAATGTTATTTCCCGTTTCATTCCATGCCACATAAGCTATACTAGTCAAAGGATTTTTTTTTTTAATCCTGTGTGGAATTTAGTGAGACAGTCTTCAACTATATTATTTCGACAAAAGAGAATTCAGAAAACTTTATTAGGCTTGTTAACTGTACAAAATTGGGTGTGGACTTCAAGTAATGATGCAAAGGTCCCCTTTGGCATAGAAGCTCCTCAATGCTTTTGGAACAGATTTACCCAAAGACACACGCTGTATCTCAAAATCCAAGATGGCCGCCGTCGGCCATATTTAGTAATGTGGTCAAAACATAGCCCAGGAACTTTTTGTCATAGAAACAAATGCAACACATGTTTGCTATACATTTTGAGGTCACTGAACACATTGCTATTATCAATATAATAGACTAGGACAAATTTAAGAAAAAGCAAACACCCCCAGGCATTTTTCTTGTTAGGAGCTGTCAGGCACACACTTTCTAATCGATTTGGGTGTGTTTGAATTCATTTCTTTCGTCTGACAAGACTGAAATTGCTTAGATGGCCATGGAATATATGATTTTTTTCAAAGTAGCCGACAAACGAAAGTACGGAACCGGTTTTGATTCAAACACACGTTATTTGCTTATGTTTTTACACCACTTGTGCTAAACTTAAATACTTTTTTTTGTAAATTTTCTACCGGTATATTAATCTGTCTGTTCAGCCATTTGATTAAAGCAATTTTAAAATAAGTGTCAAAAACAGTATATAAAACACTAAAAAGTAACAAGAAACCTATAGTGGCCTCATACTTCACATTTTGACCGAAATCGAATGCTTCTACAAAGACTTAGCAACAGTCCGAAGACTGTGTCACAGATGAGACGTCAGAACAAAACAGTGAAGAAATAACATGCACTGAATGCAAGTGCCAGAAAGCCATGTGGAGAGTCGTGTTTCCTCAGCTGTTGCAATTCATTAATGAGGAAAAGAGAGAACTGAAAGAGGAGGTTGAAGATAATGTACAGAAGGAAGATATAGACGCGCTGCTGTCTCTTCTTGCTTCCAGCAGTTCAGAGATCTTGTGGATGACTTTGTTGATGCATCCAGTGGTGATGCAAAACTGTCAATGTTTTGGTGGACTTACATGCAAATGGTGTGAAACTCATGCTAATGTTCACTAGAGCAAGCAGAGATGGTGACTGGAAGCTGCATCTGCACGGATTCACGTCCATGCTTCCATATATGATGCGATATGACCACACTTACTATGCATACTGGGGCTGTGTGTACGTGAGCGAAAATGCAACAACTGCCAGAAGAGGTCAAAGCTGAATTTGAAGCTGGAAACGTTGTGTGGTGAAACGTGGGAAGCAAGCCTTTCAACCAAGTTGATCCAGATCAAAGCCAGGAGTGGCTCAATGGGACAGGGAAAAAAAGTGTGGCGGAATCGGGTGGGTATCACAAAAACACACCATCAGCCTTGAGCAGATGGACGCTGTCCTACAACATGCGATCCCACATTTCCTGTGAAACCAGAGAAGCTTTTGACACTGGTCTAGAGGATACTGTCAACCATAATGAGTGCAACAGAGGAGAAGAAGAAGGCAGGACAGGAAAGATGAAAGATAGTGTGTGTTCACTACTATGGAGAACTTCAAACTGTTTCTCCAGCGATGTTCCTGAAGAACGGCAAAACATTGCAACCAACCAAACGATCTCGCCCACAAGAGCATTGAGGAGGACTTACTAACTGCACAGCAGAAAGGTCAACATCAGTTGAACACGTTTGTTGATGAGAGGCTGCTTCCTCATGCTGAAAGGAAGTTAAAGTTTCGTGATGCCTTGACAAAGAACACGCCACTAACTTCTGCAAGTCTGTATGAAGTAAACCAGAAGAATGTGCACAGTACCGAACAGAAAAACAATAAAGGCAGACAGGAAGATTCTTCAGCTATTGGTCACTGCCTATGAGGCAGGACGGTTGACCTCTCTATGGGTTTTAAAACGCGAACTGATGCCAGTACTCTCTGCACTAGCAGAGATGAATGGAACGCTACGTTCTGGTTCAAAAGCGCTTCTTCTTCAGGCGCTCACACGTGAAGTACCTGTGTCCACCAAACCTAGATGTGGCTGATCTTGGTGACAATGCCACGCTTGTTGTTGATGGACAGGCACTCATCTGCAGCATTGGAAAACCCCAACAAACGACTACATTTGAAGACCTGGCAGACGTTTTCATCAATACTCTTCATCAAGCTGGGCGAGATTTTCAAACGCATTGATGTGGTTTTCGACAGATACAACCAGACTTCCATCAAGACAGAAAACATGGAGAAGACGAGGTAAAGATTATCAGCCAATCAGAAAAAAAAAAACATTGGTGAAGGGCAGAGGCCTGCCCCTACCAGCAAAATGGGAGAAACTACATTTCTCACCCTGATAACAAGGCTGACCTGGCGAAGTTTTTGTCACGACAGATCATACCGCATGCTCCAGTCGACCAAACTATTGTTGCAGATGGTGGCTTCAGTGATGTCACACAGGTAGAGTCTTCAAACCCCGATACAGATGTACATCCTCTGGAGGCTTCACACGAGGAGGGGGCTAACACCAGGATAATCCTGCACTGTGTACACGGTGAGGCTGAGGCAAACAGCATTGTTGTGTCCTCCAGGGACACGGATGTTGCAGTTCTGCTGCTGGTGCATTTTCATTGCATCAAGTGTCCCAAAGTCTGGTTAAAAGCAGGCACTGCCAAATCCAGAAAATACATCCCCATTCATGCTGTTATAGAAACCACAGCCATTGAAAGAGATAAGCTCCAAAACCTTGCTGGATTTCATGCTTTCACGGGCTGTGACAGCGTCGTACTTTGCTGGACATAGACAACTTGGGTGAAGGTTTTCCCTGCAGCAACCTGAACCTGATCGGTTTTGAGTTCAATGGGAAAATAAATTCTCACAGACGAAACACTGCGAAATGCTGAAGTCTTCATTTCCAGTGTGTATGGTGTACAAAAACTGTGACTCGGTGAACATGGCTCAGTCAGTCATGTTTCGCGAAGCCCATGCACCAGAAACACTGCCTCCAACACGTGATGCCTTGTTTTTCCACACACAGTGGGCACACTATCAGACAGATATCTGGCTACAAGCTCACCTGCAGCATTCCTGCCTCCCCCCGCCAAAAAACCATAGGCTGGAAACTAGAAGGTGGCGCCTCGATTCCTGTTCTCAAGTCACTCCCATCAGTTCCCTGAGGCATGCACTGATGTGATCTTCTGTGGATGCAAAATGCAGTGCGCTAGTTCCCGGTGCAAGTGCAGAGCAGCCAGTCTTCCTGCACAGAAGCATGCAAGTTCAGTGACAACAATGTTTGTTTCAACAAATGAAACGAATTGTATGAGTTCCAGACAATGTATCAGTGATTGTGACGTAAATAATGAGCCAATATTATGACTACGATTTGTATAGATTCGTTTGGCAGGCTTGATTAAAAAAAAAAAAAAAAAAATACAATAAGATGGAAGAATTCACTAAAAGAAAGCAAAAACGATTGAAATTATTAGAGAAGTACTGATTGATTTGATTTACTTATAATGACCCCATGACTTTAACTACAAACACTAAAGTCTTATCAATATTCTTCTCCCTTTCTTTCAATCCCTCCTCCCTCCCCCAATGGTAAAGACTTATTGACTATAAATAACTCGAGTGCTTGAATGCTCTCTCTCTCTCTCTCTCTCTCTCTCTCTCTCTCTATTTTTTGTCCCCAAAAAAGTTTTTGTTTCTAATCAACAGATTGTTTTGTGACTTACGGCAAGGTAAGGAGAGAAGTGAAACTGTGGCTCCGTTTTGATTTTGTTTGTAATTGCTGTCATGTTGTACTGGCTTGTCGTTGTGTATACTTATGATAAAAAAAATTGGTTGAATATGTTACAAAAAAGGAATAAGATATTTTGTTTTCTTCTTTTAAATATAAGGTATAACAATAATTAGTCAATAACAAAACTTTTTTGTGGCAAAAAACAATGGAAGTTTGGTTACAGAATCCTTATGTCAGTATTTATGGCAGCCATTTTGAATATTTAATCTTAGTATAAAAAAAACTACGCTTTTGAGAGGTTGTCAGACAAGAAACATGAAAAGAGCATGGTCACATTCTTTAGAATCGGTGTGTCTGACAATTCCTAACATCATTTGCCATCTACTTTTTATTTTGGCCTTTTTTGAGAAATTTGTCCTAGTCTATAACATTTGCGTTGCATTTAAAAATGTCAAACTTTGAACATGAATGCACAAAACTGAAATATTCATACAGTTTATTGGAACAGGAATTAGAGTCAGATGCTCATACGGAAGACTTAATGAACCTGTTTCCCACATATGTATACTCTGATTCAGGCATGACAGCACAACTTCAAATCAGTCAAAAAGTCTTTCATGCAAACCTTAACTACAAGTAACAGGTGCCAAATAACATTGAAGTTCACATTCATTGCCTACCTTTGAACTAATCGGATTCATCATTTCTCTGTATTTCACTCCTGGTGCTGCCTTGGGTACACATACATTACAGAGGATCATACAGGGTTGTCCATGCATGCTGCACTTGCAAGAAGCCTTGCAATTCTTCTTGCACTTGCAACTGACAAGTTCTGGCACGTTTCTTGAAATGAGAGGAAGTGTGGTGTAAACTGGTGTTGGCACAGAATCGGGAGATTCTTCTTGCCATCCCCATTCAGTTGGATTGAGTGGAGCTGGAGCTTTGTTCAGCATATTACCCCACACGTGTCCACTCTGATAAGTTACTCTGAGGAGGTGTTGATGAAGAGCACCACTGCTTGGTGGCATATGCTCAGTCTTTCCCTTTGTGCAAAAAAAGGTGAAGTCTGGCAGCATCTACACTTGTGGAGTAATCATCCTAAACAGCCATACAGCTGCATGGGGAATCTCTCAAGCATTGCTGTGTATCTCTCTATGCTGGGGGTTAGGGCGCGAAAGAAGCTGTAGAGGCAAAGTGAGTTCCTGGAGAGACTGCCGCACTGACCATGCCTTCTTCTTGCCTTTGCCAGAGAATACAGAGGTCGTCTCGCATCCAGTTAATGCGAAATGCTGGCCGTGCCTTTGCTTTGGATAATCCAAGTTCACGAGCAATGACATGTACTGGAATGTACTGGTAACTACGTCGTCGCATACCAATCGCTATCCAGAGTTCATCGATCTTTTGTCCAAGGGCAAGAAATGCTGAGGCACTCAGCACAACAACATCACTGTCCACGGTTTGCACATTTACTCGGCGATGACCGGCAGAGAGGCAGCTGCGGCCACATGGAGAAAAATGTGTATCAGCTTCCTCCTCCTGCATGCAGGAAGCCACAACGTCAACATCAACTCCTGCTGGTGAGCTCGCACAATCACCAAGAATTGTGGTGAAAAGCTGCTTGCCCTGTGGAAGTATTATGAGCTTCAGATTCTTGCTGATCTCCACAAACAACTCCTGATGGTTCTGGTCTACATGAAGGAATAACCTGATTCATTCATTCAATTAACATATTCGATGGCGTTGTCAATTGTGCGTATAAAGCTAGCTATGTTTCTGCTCTTTATATATCCAGACTGGTCTTCATTAATTACGTTACCAATCAGTCTCATCAAAATCACTTTTGCCATTATTTTATAGCCTGTATTTTTAGTAGTGTTATTGGTCTCCGGTTTACTAAACAAATCCCTTGCTAACTCAACTTCTCTTTGTCCCTCTGAAGGACAGTGATGACAAGACCCCAGGCAAAAACATAGTAGACACATTCACAGGTTTCTCAGGACTGAAATTGAAATGCCATAAGACTAAAGCTATGAGTTTAGGCAGTCAAAGACAAGAAAGCGAAAATCCTGTATTCAAAACAGAAAAACAAATTGAAAATACTAGGCATTATTTTCATAAGTGATGAAAGCGCTGTAAATGTTGAGGACAACTGTTTCACACTGAGCACAAATGCATGCACGCACTCAGCTCAGCATTCACTCTGTGCAAACGCCGTCGTTCCAAACAACCTGAAGGCGGCGCACTACAATATCTCTTATTCTCCCCTTCAACTCCATGGAACAATTTACTAAACGATAATCAACTTTACGGGCATATACAACAGGTTTGTTTCTCAACAATTGTATTCTATTGCTCCTCTCCAGTGGAGGTACAATCTTTCCACAGATCCACAAGCTGGGACCAAATTTAATCTCATTATACATAGTAATTCACAAGTACATCTTTTACCAGTTTCTCCTCACTGAATAAACAATTTATACATTGTCCAAAGAAGAATCAAAGATGGCTTAAATACAGGGACAATGTCTGAGCTCTGACCCAGGAGGACAATCAATAATCATAGTGAGTCAACATGACAAACGCTTTCAAAGTTCTCTCATAACTGCCACAGTCGTTGTCCACTTCAACTAGGTTCTCCAACTCTGGAGACAACTAGGTGCTGCCACAGCACTTGAGCCCAACAACTTTGGGATGTATGTTGACTTTGGAAGGGGGGGGGGGGGGGGTATAAAAAAAAAGACAGCCCTAGTCCTAAGTCGGGGTCACCACTGTCACACTGAGCACAATGCATGCACGCACTCACCTCAGCATTTACCCTGTGCACACGCAGTCGCTCCAAACAACCTGAAGGCGCATTACAAATCTCTTATTCTTCCCCTCCACTCCAGGGAACAATTGACTCAACGATAATCAACTTTACCAGCATCTTCAACAGGTTTGTTTTCAAACAATTATTTTCTATTCCTTCTCTCCATTGGAGGTACAATCTTTCCACAGATCCACAAGCTGGGACCAAATTTTAATCTCATTATACATAGTAATTCACAAGTACATCTTATACCAGTTTCTCCTCACTGAATAAACAATTTATACATTGTCCAAAGAAGAATCAAAGACGGCTTAAAATACAGGGACAATGTCTGAGCTCCAACCCAGGAGGACAATCAATAATCATAGTGAGTCAACATGACAAACGCTTTCAAAGTTCTCTCATAACTGCCACAGTCGTTGTCCTCTTCAACTAGGTTCTCCAACTCTGGAGACAACTAGGTGCTGCCGCAGCACTTGAGCCCAGCAACTTTGGGATGTATGTTGACTTTGGATGACATGTACTCGCGGAACGACCAGTGGAGGTGGTGGATGTTTTCTCGATGCCCGCTTTTTTTTTTTTTTTTTTTTTTTTTTTTTTTTTGCATCGGCTTCTAATTCTTCAAGTTGTGTCAGTTTGAATTGCCATTCCTTATCCTTATCCTATATCTCCAGTTTTCTTTGAACTTCCTCTCTTTCTGTCTGTAGTTTTTTTTTGTTTTTTTTTTTTGTTTGTTTGTTTGTTTTCTTCTTAAACTCTATTTTTTATTTCATTTTCTTCCATCTCTTTCTGTAGTTTCTTTTTTTTTCTTCTTCAAAACTCTAATCTTTTTACATTTCCTTGTCGTTCTTTATCTTTTCTTGTCGTTCTTTATCTTTTTCTTCTAGTTGTTTCTGTTCTCTCTCTCTCTCTCTCTCTCTCTCTCTCTCTCTCTCTCTCTCTCTCTCTCTCTCTCTCTCTGCCCTGTCCGTAAATTGTTGGACACAGTTTGCTATTTTATCACCTTCAAAGCCTAAACGCTCCACCTGTCATACATATTCATCAAAATTTTCCGTCATGAATAGTTACCACAAAAAAACAAGAAACAATGACTAAATATGACCAAAATAAGGCGATATGTGATGTTATATACGTTTAACAAACAAACAAACAAAACCAAACACCTTTGTTACAGTATGTACAAATAAAAAATTTAACGCCAGTATAAACAGAAAAGTAACACACGCTTAAAAAAGAAAAGCAGTAGAAAGAATTGACAATGCGATCTTTCCAAAAAGCGTTTTTCACCAATATTCTTCCCCAACAGGAAAAAGACAGCTAAAAAAATCGAACACTAATAGCTCATTTTCCCCAATGAAAAGGAGACAGACAATTTTTTTTTTCCTGGAAATAGATTCTTTATAATATTTACGTTCTTTACTGCTCTTATTGTAGTTGTTACTCTCTTACTTAGTTTCTTGGTAAAATAAAATAGATGAGTTCACAAAGCAATGAATCGCTTGAACAATAAGTGAACATAAAGTTACAAGACAAACGGGAAAGGGTCAAAAGGAAATTAAAAAAAAATAAATTCATGAAAAAAAGCAAAACAGAGTAGAGCAACCAAAAGAAATCTCAAATACCCAAAAAAACACACATACAAAAAGAAATGAAAAATAAAACTGCAAACAGAAATCAAACAATCAATAATACTTTCTTTCTTTCCTTTGCATTAATCAGAATTTTTTTTTTCTTTGGAAGGGGGGGGGGAGGGGGGGTTATATAAAAAAAGACAGCCCTAGTCCTAAGTCGGGGTCACCACTGTCACACTGAGCACAATGCATGCACGCACTCACCTCAGCATTTACCCTGTGCACACGCAGTCGCTCCAAACAACCAGAAGGCGCACTACAAATCTCTTATTCTTCCCCTCCACTCCAGGGAACAATTGACTCAACGATAATCAACTTTACCAGCATCTTCAACAGGTTTGTTTTCAAACAATTATTTTCTATTCCTTCTCTCCAGTGGAGGTACAACCATTATATCCACTAGCTGGGACCAAATTTCATCTCATTATACATAGTAATTCACAACTAAATCTTTTACCTGTTTCGTCCTCACTGGAGAAACAATATATACATTTTCGAAAGAAAAATCAATGATGGCTTAAAATACAGGGACAATATCTGAGTTCCGACCCAGGAGGACAATCAAAAATCATAGCGAGTCAACATGACAAATGCTTTCAAAGTTCTCTCACGACTGCCGCAGTCGTTGTTCTCTTCAACTAGATTCTCCAACTCTGGGGACAATTAGGTGTACTACAGTACTGGAGCCCAAATACTTGTTGTGCGACTGCCACAATCGCCTATTCCATAACTGGTGCTGCCACAGCACTGGGAAGGGCTGAAACATAAATGAAGTCCATGTACACAATCTATTTCACAATCTGAATAATGATACATTCTTTTCCCTTTTTTTCCCTTTTCTTAACTCTCTCTTTTCTCTCCCCATCTGTCTACACCTCACCTTGAAATGGTAGATTACAGGTGAATCTTGTTCTGCAGTTCCAAACAAACTGTCTGGCAAAAGCAGTACAAGGAATGAATTCAGGGTGTTTTGAACACATTCCAGAGCTTTCTGGCACTCATCTGACCAGACGATACTTTTGTTTTTGTTCCTTTTGTTAAGCCACTCAAATGGGGCTGTCAAGAATGCAAAGTGTGGTACAAATCTTCTGTAATAGGACAACAATCCAAAGAGTGATCGTAACTGTTTCTTTGTAGTGGGTCTCTTCAAGGCAAAAGATATGTTCAACTTTCTTTCCTCTGGTGTCATTTTCCCAACAGAAATGACATGACCCCAAAACTCAAGTGTCTGGAATCCAGCACGAAATTTTGGATGTCTAGCCATTAGACCAAAAATTCCGGAGTTTACAAAAAAACAGTTCTCAAGTTATCCAGAAGGTCATTCTATGACTTTGCAGCAAGCAAAATGTCATTAAGGAAAAAGAAACAAAACAAACAAAACTTACTCATGAAGTTTTAGTGCGCGCATCATTCTGGCAAAAGAAGCTGGGGCGTTTTGTAATCCAAATGGCATGTTCGTCCATTGAAACAGTCCAAATGGTGTCTGAAAAGCTGCTTTTTCCTTGTCTGCTTAAGCCATCAGGATTTGCCAGTACCCTTCAGTTAAGTCTATTTTGACAAAATAATTTCCTTCTGACAGTTGACAAGAAGTTCCTCAATGTCTGGGATAGGTTCTGCATCAAACACAGTGATTTTGTGTAACTTCCTGTGATTAATGCAAAACCGCACCGAGCCATCAGGTTTGTCCACCAATACAACTGGTGAACTGTATGGTGACAAGGACGGTTCAATAACTTTTAACCAAAGCATAACTTGAATCTCTCTTTCGACGGGGTATGGTTTGACTCAGACTGGGTTTTACCTACTCAACTGAATAGTATGGGGTTCAGGTGTTGTCACTGTCCCTTGGGGTATCAGACAGGACACCCTGAAAGTCCTTCAAAATACCTTCCAATTGTTCTTTCTGAATCAAAGGTAAATCATATCATATAAAACACATCATGATAAGTTTCTCCCTTGAAAGAAAGGGTGGTCAGAGGTACAGTATCATATATACTGGTAGATGTTAACAATCATACATTTGTTGTTTGCACAGTCTTTGTCTCTGTATGTGACACATCAGCTACAAAATCAGAACCAATGATTTCTGTAATAGCCACGTCTTTGTTGTCTTGTCCAGAGGATGTCAAAGCCCAGTATGTACGTGGGCTTGTAAGTTAGTATGTCAGAGTCAGTTTGCTTTGCAGTAGAAAGTACAGTCGTCAGTGTCTCGTCCCTTCTCTGCATAGTCTTCAAAACATCTGGCGTAACTTTAGTTCATCCAGTTTTGAAACCTTGAGTGGTTTTGTTGGTTTTCCCTGCTCTACAACTTTTGATCTTGTACTGATGAGACAAGGAACGAAAAGATCCTCCAGCACCGCCATATACTGTCGCAACACCTGGTAGATTCCCAAAATCAAAGTGCAAACTGGATTCTCAATAACACAGGTGGTAAGCGACCCGGAGTAGTATGGTGTATCGACGGAAAAATTTTGCAAGTGGAAAAGTTTCATTTTTTCCCACCAAACGATCTGCATCTCTGCACGCTGTCAAGGTACTGGTCCAGTAGAACAAAGGATTTCTTTACACCAGCTGTGGTGCAAACTGTACAAAGGATTCTTTACACCAGCTGTGGTGCAAACTGTATCTCGCAAATCAGAACCTTGTAAACCATTAATGGCACAATCCTCCCAAAAGAAGACCATCAATGGACTGATCTGGTGCCAAGACAAGACCTTCTTCACATCCAGTGGAAACAAATCCAGTCTTTGTTCCACTTCCTTTGAAAGGACAGTCCCGTTTAAAACGGAATTTGCCCTCACAAAAAATGGCAACGCATGGTTTGATCAGTGGACAACTGGTTACTGTTGGTCTTTGAACTCGACCTTGTCCACGAACTGGACCAAAGGGTCTGCGCGGTTGTTGTTCACCACGCCCTCGGAAAGGAAAAGGTCTTTTCCGGTGGTGAGTATTGGTAGTAA
>JADBJO010019958.1:0-10000 GCA_016801955.1 Conus betulinus | reverse complement strand
GTATACCGTGTACAACTGTCACAACTGTACACCGCCATGGTGCCACATTAGAATTGAAATGCCAGCATATCATCAATTGTTATCAGAAAAAGGGCATTAGTTTCCAGAATTAAGACAACAGCAGTATGGAAAGAAAAATAAGGGGGGGGGGGGGGGGGGAGAGGGGGGGAGTCAAAAAGTGTCAAAAAACAAAGAAACTAACAAAAAACAAACAAGAAGGAAGTGAAGAGAACAAAGTGGAAGACAGGTGCACAAAACGAACTGAAGGCAGGGAAGTAACTGTACTGACAATGCCCCCAGCATCACAATAGTAAAGAGACTCCTGCAATCATTCTCCAGATCAAGTTTACGAAAGATCTGCGTATGGAGTGACTCAAATTTGACCCCAATAAAAACTTCATCAATTATACATGGAAAATGCTTAGGATCTATTGAGTTGAAAAAAAACATTTCAACAGGTGCACAACAACAAAAGAAAAATGAAATAGATGACCACTACGGCACCAAAAGGAAACAAATTTCTTTCTTTGCTTTTCTGTTATTTTTTTTTTTTTAAACAAAATTATGAAAAAAAACTTTTATTGCCAATGTACAATAACACAAACCAAAAAAGTACTCAAGAACAACCAGCTAACTGGAATTATCCACTACTTTATAAAACATCTGAATTCCATGGTCCAAAAAATTCTTATTTTGTTCGCCATTCATGAATGTATTCATACATATATTCATGAACATGTTGAACAGGTTAAGAAAAACAGAGCACATAATCATGTCACACTGAACAGTAATACACAACACACGTAGCTACATTTGTACAGCACACACATTGACCAAATAAATAAACAAAATCAATTCGTTTTTTCCTTTGCAGACAAAATCTAAACTCTGCCACTTTCGAATCAGCTGCACATTTATGAGACTTGACTACTTTTGAATGTGCATTTTTGAGACTGTGAAAATAATGTGCATTGTGAGCATTAATCCAATGTCGTTATGAAGGAAATTTATCAAACATTTTTTTTTTTTTCTTATTGAATAAACTTGACTTCACCAAGTGAAATACAGACCACTTTTGTAAAACTGTTTTACTTTTTTCTCCCTCTCACATTTATTTACATAATTTTTGTGTTTAATAATGTAATTAGCTTACACAAGATCTGGGGTTTTGAGGTGGTGGTATGTAGTACAGTGCTTAGTTTATGTTACACGTTGAATTTTTGTTCAGAGTGACACCTGAAGAACAAAATGTTTTATACAGATGATACACTGAACGACAGACTTTGAAATGACTCAGTTTATTATATGGCACAACCCTTACAAAGGCAACTCAAGAGACAAACTGAGGTGCTAGTAAATCAAAAGCTGGCATGAACATGATGACATTCATCCCACATTCCACTTGCTAAGGCTGTACACCATGGGTTGTTGGTAACATTCATTCAAAGACTACTTTAAGAATGACTGGCACACAAAACAGCTGAACTACTTCTGCTATTTATCATCACAAGCCCATACCCACACAGGTCACTTTGAAAAAGCTGTTCTTTAGGAAATGAGGGTAAGTACGTGCTGGTCTTTCAATTCTTGCATGATTCAGCATGAAGGTGGAATGGAATCAGGTGCCTTACCCTCGGTCTGTATACGCACAATAAACATTTAGACTTTTTTTTCTTTTTTTTCTTTTTTCTTTTTTTTTTTCATTTAACTTCTAATCATATTAGGCCGAATTTCTGAAACAACAAGAACCTAAGAAACTAGTAACGGCAATAATAGCAAATCAAATGAAGTCTGATACAGAATATCAAAAACTTAGGATTTCAGCAACAAGTAAACATCAGTTACTATTGACAAAGAAGAAAACAATGGCACTTATCCGGTTTTTTTTTTTTCTTCTGACATGTCATTCTCACTTAAACGTAACTGCAAACTGTAACAGTTATAGCCAGACAATCCAATATCTAAACAATTTGATCCTCTTCTGTCATCTGCTGTTCGTTTTATTTCCGTAATTCTTGTCTTTAACATGTCTAAACTGATTGAACTTTAGTAATGATGAACCAGATAGACAGAAATTTAACACAATTCTTAAAACCAACAAGAGATGCACCTGATGATTAATTCCAATAATCAGATCTGATCTTGTTTTATGATGAGATTAAATTGAGCAAATAAAATGACATCGAATCAGCTCGAAAAAAAAAAAAATGACGCACGGACTTGATGTCAGGAAGTAATTCAGAGCTAATCTTAAATGAATGTTTGCGAACCGTCCAGAGAAACGCGGACAAACGAGCCACAAGACAAAAAACACAACGCGCCTCGACCTCCCAGGTCTTCCTCGTCTTTGTTTCACCTGAGGAAGACCCAAGAGGTCGAAACGCGCCGTGCCCCGCCCCCCGCGACCCGCCCGCCCACGCCTCCCCGGGCGGCTCGCCGACACCCACCCAAGATTTGTTTAGATTTCCGCCTGCAGTCGTTTCGCTTTGCAACTAATTCAGAGCTGTTAAGATAGCAGTCAAATTTAGCAGTAAAACTTGAGGGGTTTTTTTTAATGTACGTAAAGACCAGTAATAAAACCAAGGCGCATGATCATAGTGGGATGTTTTATATCTTACGTATTGCCGAATTATAGTGTGTGTGTGTGTGTGTGTGTGTGTGTGTGTGTGTGTGTGTGTGTGTGTTGTCGTCGGTTTAATGTCCTTCCTCTACAGTGATTCAGACAGTTTTATGTGCGGGTGTGAAATAAAGTATGTATGTAAGTGATTGAGTGTATTAATACGTTAATGATAGAATATGAACCCCCCCCCCCCCCCCCCCCCCCCCCCCCCCCCCCCCCCCCCCCCCCCCCCCCCCCCCCCCCCCCCCCCCCCCCCCCCCCCCCCCCCCCCTTATCCCTCTTCCATTTAATCAAAACAAATGTAACTGAGTAGAGATAAGATCTAAAGATAAAGGCCAACTGAACTACTTAACAAACATTTGCAAACTGACTCAAGAATACAAGAACTGTTCAAAATACGTGGTAAAGGTAAAGAAGTCGATCCATCAGTGTAACCATCAATACCCGAATTTGTAAAGAGTTCTCTTGCTCTTGGGCATTGAATGACTGTAGTAAATGACTGATACTTAAGGTTTCCCCACAATACATTTAACGTTATGACAATATTTTTTTTTATGCATGTTCTTTTCTTTATTAAAGAAAAGTAACGAAAATAAAAAAAAAGCTTCATTGTACAATTTTTTTGGGGGGGTCTTTGACATCACATTTGCATTGGCAATTATATTTTACAGCAGTGATTCAAACCCCAAAATTATACAACATAATGACAGTGGTTTACCGTTTGGCTTTGCCACCATTAACAGACACCTGAACATGTTGCTATAATTTTTTTTTCAGTAGAGAGAAATTATATGAATAGATAAAGCAATAAATGGGGGGAAAAATGCTCACTGCCCAAACCTCCCCTGGCTGGGTTCAGTTCTACTCTCGTGCATACGAGAGGAGAAAAAATGTGCCATGAAAATAAAACTTTACAGACTAGGGCCTCTTCCTCAGCCAGGAAGAAGCAAACCTGCAGAGAGAGAGAGAGAGAGAGAGAGGAGAGAGAGAGAGAGAGAGAGAGAGAGAGAGAGAGAGAAGCCCAAAATCTGTTACAACACCATCTTTGTATCAAACAAGATCAGTTCCTCTGACAGAACTGAATTGTCACAGTGTTCACATTTTGTGGTCAGAACCTGCATTAGATCAAGCCAGAATTTTCTGTACACTTCCATCTCTTTCTGTTTTTTGGTTTGTTTGTTGTGTTTGTTTGTTTTCTTTTCTTTTTTGGTTTTTGGTTTTGTTTTGTTTTTTTTTCCCTTTCAAACTCTAATCATTTCAGATTTTGTTGTTGTTCTTTATCTTTTTCTATATATATATATATATATATATATATATATATATATATATATATATATATATATATATAACGACTTGCACTGCACCAGCAAGAAACAGCGCTGTAGGTTTTATCACTTACATTTTAATCAAAGGTTTAACATATATATATATATATATATATATAATATATATATATATTTTTTCCTTCTAGCGGTTTCTGTTTTTTTTTCCCTCCCTCCTCTCTCTCTCTGTTTCTCTCCACTCTCCTCTCTCTCTCTCTCTCTCTCTCTCTCTCTCTCTCTCTCTCTCTGCCCTGTCCATACATTGTTGGACATAGTTTGCTAATGTATCACCTTCAAAGCCTAAACGTTCGGCCTGTCATACATATTCATCAAAATTTTCCATCATGAATAGTTACCACAAACAAGCAAGAAACAATGACTAAATATGACTAAAATCAGGCGATGTGTTATGTTATATACGTTTCAAAACAAAAAAAAAAATAAATAAACACCTTTGTTACAGTATGTACAAATAAAGAATTTAAACGCCAGTATAAACAGGAAAGTAATATAGGCTTACAAAAGAAAAGCATTAATAAGAATTGACAATGTGATCTTTCCAAAAGAGATTTTCACCAATCTTCTTTCCCAACAGGAAAAAGACAGCTGAAAAAAATAAAATCCAATACTAATAGCTCTTTTGTTTCCCCAGTGAAAAGAGAACAGGCAAAATATAAAGTTTTTTTTTTTTTTTAACCTGGAAATCAGTTCTTTATAATGTTTAAGTTCTTAACTGTTCTTATTGTACTTGCTACTTTCTTACTTAGCTTCTTGGAAAAACAAAATAGGTGAGTTCACAAAGCAAAGGAATCGCCTTAAAGAATAAGTCAATATAATGTTACAAAACAATTGAATCAATGAACAATTAAAAACAGGGGGAGAAAACGTACACCAACAGAAATCTACCTAAAAGATGACAATGATGAGAAGAAGCTAGATAGGAGCCTATTGAAGAGAAGGTTTGGAGATTTGTTGTAAAGGGGGTGAAAAGGAAATGAAAGAAAAGAGACAGGCCCGGTATAGATAGGGGAAATCAGAAAAAAAGCGAAAGAGACCCTCAGACAGCACCCTAATTGCAACTGTCTCCCGTAAAGCTGGAGACAGGGAAAATATTCAAATAATAATACACACAATATACTAACAATACAGCGCAATAAATAAACAACAACAAACCCCCCCCCCCCCCCCAAAAAAAAAAAAAAAAAAAAAAAAAAAAAAAAGATAATGAAGAAAAAAGATGTTTATTTGGGATGAGCGGACATCAACTCCACCACCTACACTAGTTGAGTGACGGAGGTGAAGTCGATCCCACAGTCAGAGGGGTAAGGGGAAAAATCCAAATGAAACGATAGAAAAGGGAAACACATAGATATTAATGAGAGATGGAGGGACTGTCGACTCCCCGACGCCATGCCCCCTGCTAAATCGGGGCAGGAAGAGGCTGGGGCTAACAGTCCTGGGGAAGGGGACAAAACAAATCTAATGCTCTAGGGGAACGACAGCAGCTCCTCAACGCCCTGCCACCTTGCTGCAGGTACGAGCAGAGGAGGTTGAGGCTATCGGTCATGAGGTGGGAAAGGGTCAAAAGGAAATGCTACTAAAAAAAAAGAAATAAAGAAAAATAATTAAAAACAAACAAACCCCCCAAAAATAAAAACTTAAAACAGTAGAGCAACCAAAAGGAAATCTCAAACACCTGTAAACACACATACAAAAAGAAATGAAAAATAAAAACTGCACACAGTAATCAAACAATCTATAATACTTTCTTTCCTTTGCACCAATCAGAAATCTTTTTTTTCCCTTGGAGCGGGAGAGTATGAAGAAAAAAAACCTAGTCCTAAGTCAGGGTCACCACTGTCACACTGTGCACAAATGCATGCACGCACTCAGCTCAGCACTCACTCTGTGTACATGCAGTCGCTCCAAACAACCGGGAGGCGCACTTAAATATCTCTTCTTCTCCCCCTCCTCTCTAGGGAACAATTTGCTAACTGATAATCAACTTCACCAGCTTATACAACAGTTTTTCTAAGAATTATTTTCTATGCCTTCTCTCCAGTGGGAGGTACAATCATTCCACAGATCCACTAGCTGGGACCAAATTTCATCTCATTATACATAGTAATTCACAAGTAGATCTTTTACCTGTTTCTCATCCTCACTGGAGAAAAAAAAAAATTATACATTTTCCAAAGAAGAATCGAAGATGGCTTATAATACAGGGACAATATCTGCGTTCCGACCCAGGGGGACAATAAAAAAATCATAGTGAGTCGACATGACAGACGCTTTCAAAGTTCTCTCACGACTGCCGCAGTCGTTGTCCTCTTCAACTAGGTTCTCCAACTCTGGAGACAGTTAGGTGCTGCCACACACACACACACACACACACACACACACACACACACACACACACTCTCTCTCTCTCTCTCTCTCTCTTCTCTCTCTCTCTCTCTCTCTCTCTCTCTCTCTCTCTCTCTCTCTCTCTCTCTCTATATATATATATATATATATATATATAAAACTATATGTATATGTATATAATTGAATACATAAGTAACTACACACATGTACACACGTACATACACGCATGCAGACGTACAAACAAACACTCATACATACATACATACATCATACATACATACATACCTACATGCAATATGAAAAATGAATTTTTACCTTGTAACACATGACTAAAAAGGAAAAAAGTCTTGATGATTCACTCGTAGAAGGCTTTTTTTTTTTTCTTTTTGTCTGTGAATCAGATGACTATAAATGTGTACATTTGTAATCAAAGTTACTTGAGAGAGAGAGAGAGAGAGAGAGCGAGTAGTGAGAGAGAGAGAGAGAAGAGAGAGAGAGAGACAGAGAGACAGAGAGAGAGACAGACAGAGAGAGAGGAGAGAGCAGAGTGAGGAGAGAGAGACAGAGAGAGAGAGGAGAGAGAGAGAGAGAGAGAGAGAGAGGAGAGAGAGAGAGAGAGAGAGAGAGAGAGAGAGAGAGGAGAGAGAGCAGAGGGAGAGAGCAGGCTTGAGAGAGGAGAGAGAGAGAGAGAGAGAGAGAGAGAGAGAGAGAGGAGAGAGAGAGAGAGAGAGAGAACTAGTGCAGGCTTACCAGGAGGCAGGAATAAACTTGCAAAATTAAAAAAACAAAAGACCTGGATGTTTCCACAGAGGCTGAGTACAACCTGCAGAGAATAAATGGTGGTAAGTGTATGTGTCAGCATGACAAACAGTTTCAAAGAAATGCTGTTTTCACATTTTACTCACAGACACACACACGCATGCACGCATGCATGCACGCACGCACGCGCGCGCACACACACACACACACACACACACACACACACACACACACACACATATATTATATATATATATATATATATATATATATATATATATATATATATATATATACTATATACACACACACACACTCATGGAATCATGAACTGAATGCAACAGAAACTGACACAGCTCAGCACCGTGTCCCTCTGGTAACAAGGTCTGGGAAAGACCAGTCTGAATGGACAGACACAGCAGAATACAGCAGACAGACACAATCACCACCAGCATTGCTGAAGCACAGAATACGTCCTTAAGACTTTCTGGTTGGACTGCCTGTCTGGAAGACCCAGTCGTGAAAGAATTCACTCTTAACGGGTCATCAGGTCAGCTCCATGCTTTCAGTCCTGCTGGAGGTCACAGATGGGAGTGTCAGTTTATACTCAGTGTACACTCTGACTATGTCGTGCGTTTCCAGATAAACGAATGCAGAAGCAGTGCTGTGGTCAGATATTCAGAACATTACAGTACCATCAGAGCCAAAACCAGAATAAGGCAGTGTGCATTCGAAGGTACCCTGTCCACTACAGCATGACAGACACTGTCATGCTGAAGGTGGGGATGTGTTATAGAAATTATGGATATTGGTATCGTGGTATCTGTGGAGAGGCGTCCATCTCATTGTCCTTTTCTGCCGTTAAGCGGTCTGAAAGGCGGCATCTGGAACTGCAACGCATTGATTTGTCTTTGACTGCTGGTGAGTTGATAATCTGAGTGATGGCTACAAGCAGCCCCCCTCTCTCTCTCTCTCTCTCTCTCTCTCTCTCTCTCTCTCCTCTCTCTCTCTCTCTCTCTCTCCATTTTGTCTCTGTCTCTCTCTGTCTGTCTGTCTCTCTCTCTCTTCTCTCTCTCTCTCTCTCTCTCTCTCTCTCTCTCTCTCTGTCAAAAATCCAAACTCTCTCTCTCTCTCTCTCTCGCTCGCTCGCTCGCCTGCTCTGAGAGGTGAGCTGATATCATGAAGCTGTAAAGTCCTGTTAATATCTTGTGTGGCATTTTTTTTTTTAATTAACACTTTCTAGTCAGTGCGAATCAGTAATACATTTAGTACCAATCAATTAATGAAGACGGACTGGTCATGCCAGTGTCAAATTTATTGTATAGAAGTGTTTGTGGCCAGTTTTACTGGTGTTTTCAAGTTTTCATGCAGGAAAACGTCTGAGGCGATCGTGCGTGCACGGGTTAGCAATATGAAAGTGTGCTGGCCACTGAACTTTGTTCGGACTGCTCATCTCTTTTTCACCGTTTTGAAAGTGTCGTGTGCTTTCATCGACAGTGATCAGAAGTCGGTCATGTCATCTGTCACTCAGGACAATTGCCGGACTGCCCCCTCCGATCTTTCTTCAACCAGGTGCTTCTCTCAACTCTACTGGCTACATATGCTAGCCACCAGTCTCAGATTCACAGTGCGGAAACAAGTCCCATTGTCTTTTCAAACTAGAGAGAGCGTGTCCTACGAGACAAAGAGGAGTCCTAATGGAACTCTTGCCATTTGTTTCATAGTTTTCTTGTCTGTGGTGACATTGAATCAAACCCTGAACCAGCTACGAGTGCTGAGGGGAATGAGTATACTGATCACACAATGGCAGTGCATGTTCTCACCCCACCAAACCCTACTCTATATTTTACCCCCAATGTCTCAACCCTACCATTTGTCTGTTCCCCCTCCTCACCCTTTCCCTCCTGTCCCTGCAGGTTCCCTGCTCCCTTTTCTACCCGACATGTGATGGATGCAAAGCATTGTGAACCACCTCAGCAATTCAATGGACTGCTTGGTGGACAACATGAAGAAGCAACTGCAGGAGGTGAACCAGACACAGTTAGCTCTAACGAAAGTGATTGACAATCTGAGGGAATGCTGTCAAACTTTAATGACTGAGAAATACCAGCCTAAGGCAGATGTTGACTGGGTATATGGCAAATGTAAACAGCTGGAACAAGAAAAACCAGCAACTCTATAATGAGCAGAGGCCTTCTTCTGACACAGCAAAACAGTCTGAATGACGAAGTGGAAGAACTGAAGGCCCACTCCAAAAGCAACAACGTCCGTTCCTTCAGTGTCTACGAGAGCTCTCGTGAAGATAAAAAGACGTGCTGCGAAAAAGTCATCAAGCTTTTGAATAGGCTTTATACAAACAAAACATGGACTATTGCTGACACAGAGTGTGCCTACCGACTTGGCCAGAGGCAACACAATCAAAACCATCCACGCATTCTGCTGGTACGTCTCCACACTTTCCCTGACAAAAACTCATCCTTCTGGAAGACAAGGGGAAAAGAAAACAGATGGCAGATGAACTTGGTGTCTGTATTGCCTCTGATCTGACCACCCAACAACACAGAGCAATACAGCAACACATGCTGAATGGGAGACATGCGTATTTCCACAATGGACGTCTGCAGATCAGAAGTCGTCGTCCTGGTGGACCACACCATCAGAGATCGGCCCACAGGACTGACTTGTCTGTATGACCCAAGCATTAGGTCATACTTGCGTACGTTTGATTTTGTCTTTCTTTCTGAAAATTTTCTCTGCAAAATTTCCAAATTTTCTTTGTCTTTCTTTCTGAAATTTTCTCTTCAAAATTTCCAAATTTTCTTTTCCCAGATAATAACGTCTTTCTTTCACCTCCAGTCAGACTGACAAGCTCTGTTACAGCAAGACTATCTGGAAGTGTTGCAATGCTTGTAAGAAAACGGTTGAAAAATAT
>JADBJO010019957.1:0-32239 GCA_016801955.1 Conus betulinus | reverse complement strand
CCCACTCGCGCCCCCCGCCACCCCCCCCCCTCCACACCCCCCACCCCACCCCCACCCCCTCTTCACCCCTCCACCCCTTCACCCCCCCACCCCCCATCGCGCAAGCGTCTGTAGTCCTTATCAACTGTGGAATGTGTTTTCACGGGACACTTTAGTCATTCTAATCCAGATTTCTCACTGTTGTCCTGTGCTAGATGCCTGTGGCTTGATTTTCCATCCACCCGTGGGATCTTGTTACTACCGGGAGTGCTTCTGAGCACTGCTTACCCGTGAAGTGTAGTTTGGCTCATGTCACCTACGCTATTCTGTCGTAAAGATGTGTGCCCTTGAAGGCCCAAACTATATTATTCCCCTCAGTTTTTGTTCTGTTTAGTGTGGCATTTAACCTCTCAACCCAGGTACATTCTTTTTTCCATTGATCAAGCAGCTCGTTGGTTGTCTCATTAGTTTTTTTTGTTTGTTAGTGTGCATTTAAATCTCATAAACAGTACATTGTTTTTCATATCAATGCTGTAGTAGTAGTTGTCTTCATTAGCATTCTTAAGAAACCCTATTTTCCCTCATTTTTTGGGTTCTGTTTGATACACTAAAATACATCAACAGTATATTTAATTTACATTATCAATATCTTGACATTTATCATTCTTAAGTCTACCATCACCCTTCTTCACTCTGCACTGATTCAAACCATCAGAAAAAAAAATGCACCCGAAGTAAAGGACTGTAAAGGAACAAACAGGTCACTGGAAAATACAAACTTAAATACAACGTCCAATAAATAAAGAAGAAATATTACAAACACGAATTCATTAAAGTCTCAGTTTCCTGTACTCTTGGAGACTAACCTGATGGAGGGGAAAAATTCAATGAAAAACTGGCTCTACCTAAAGAATTCATTCTCTGTTACTTTTCGCCCTTGATGGCACGTGGAACGAATCATGGCTAAAGCCAAGGTGTTTTGCTTCATGGCTTGGTAAACATCTGGCTTTAAACCCACATATTTGTGTCCCTGTGACTCCTAACACTCACATCACTTGCACAGGCATGCGTTGCGAAGGGTTTTTCTATTTCAATCCCTGTCCAATGATGATGAGATTTTCTTAATTACTAATCAGTGAAGACCATGCGTACTTCAAAACGCACTTACAAATTGTTATATTTATTCCCCGAGTGTCTTTTATAAGATCCGAGTATGGACAATTTTCTCCAACCCAGTCTCACATAAACTTAATAATGCAGGGTTTGCTGCCCAAAATGACCTGAAGTAAAGAGGTGAAATGAAATACATTACTTATCTGGCAAGCCGGTCTTGGACAAAAATGTTAAAAATTTGATTTGAGAAACTACCTCCTATTGGTAAGAAATTCAAAACAAAAACATGTCTAAGAATAAATAGAAACCAAAAAAAAAAAAAAAAAAGAAAAATTTGATCAACTCTTGTGCTAAAGTGCTTTGCAAAGTTCATGCATGCTGTTATCAGCAAACCAAACATGTTTGATAATACCCTATCTATTGCCTCAAAAGTCAAAATCTAACATAAAAAATATTGACATTAATAACTGTTCTCAGTGCGCTGAAAAAATTCATTAAATTCACAGATAAATAATAAGCTAAAGACACCAAATTTCTCAATGTGAACTGATAAACAATGAGAAAAATTCTTTTAACTCGTTACTCCGCCATATATAGCCCAAGGAGGGAGCTAAATCCAAAACAGCCATATTTGTCACAAACAAGATTTACAAAGCGTAAAATATGCTAGTCTAAAATTTCAAAAGCAGATTCTATCTACTCTAAATACAGCATACCCAAAGAATGGAAGCGCATTCATAAATCTGAATTTTCTAAAAAAAAGCATTGTAAACTTGAGAGGAAAACAGAAGTAAAAATATAAAGCATTTCTATGTGTTTACACATAAGTGGACAGTCGACTCTGGTTTACATGGGCAAGCAGCTGCCTTTCGTACACATATGTATGCCCAATTCCATTTTCAGCAATATTAAAAATTGATGGTAAAACCGAAGCAAATTTTCAACCGTTTATGTGAAAACCTATACATATGCCAAACAATAATGAAAAGCTTGCTCTGCAGAGAAAAGGGCAGGGAGGGAGAAAAGTGATTTATTACATGTCAACATTCACCAGAACAGAAAAAAAGCATGACGAATCTGTTCTGACACTGATTATACCTGGAGTCGGACCATGTGTGTTGTGTGTGTATGTGTGTGTGTGTTGTAGTGTGTGTGTGTTGGGGTGTGTGTGCTCTGGACGTGAGAGAGAGTAGAGGAGACACAGAGAGAGGACGAGAGAGAGATGAGAAGAGAGAGGGTGTGAGAGAGGTGTGTGTGAGTGTCTGTGAGCTGGCGTTTATTACGGCGATGGGGTTCTAGGTGAGCGCTCTCTCCTCCCACCGACCGCCGCGCACGCACGGCGGATCGCGTTATGAGGTACCCCCCCTGTCCTAGATGTCGTGCAGCCAGTGCACCCCCTGGCTGTGTGAGTGTACAATGCGCAGCATGCTGTGGGCTATGTAGGAGCGCTACGGCTGGTGAGCTTAAACGAGGCGGAACAAGGGGGCGGGAGGGGGGGGAGGGGGTTGTAACATTGAGAGACACCATGCGCCGCAGCGGACGAACAGACGCATGGACCGCCAGTGACGGTAAGAGCGCCCAAGTCCTGAGAACGTGCTAGACCATAACCGAGCGAGCCAGCCCCTCGGCAGCGCGATTGAGGACCCACCGCCCCGAGCCACAAAAGAGAGTAATGTATCTTGCTCAGTCAAATCAAACTGCCCTGCCTACCCCCAGGGCATAATCTGATGCCCCCCCTAATAAGATATGTCAAACTGAGCCGCCAACAGATATACAGCCTGCATTAACTCAAACATATAGGACATGCCTGTTGTTATTTGTTCCGAAAGTAGTATCACACACACAAGCTATACGATACATATATAACAGGTGCATGGTCCCATAACATAACTCTTTTCTTTAGATCCAATGATTCAAAACAGGTTGGAAAATCTCTCACTCCTATGCCCGCCCAAATACAGTCGACGACGAGCCATTCTCATAACCGCCTCCACACTTTAAGTCCTGATACTACATACAGATAACCTGACTATCGTCATGCACCTTTTAGGTCCATTGTACGCTAACCTTCTCCGACCCAAATATTGATCGGATCTTTCTATATTATTTTCGGAGCTGCCGCCTCCTGTGAAGAACCCCTCTCCAAAATATGAGGTGTCACAGCTCTCCTTGTCTTTTCTTTCTGATGTGACTTACTTCAATTTTCAAGAACCAAATCAATATCCTTTTCTGCCCCGACAGCTACACGAATCTTTCACATGGACAACGGCGTTTGCTGGCATGTGAGTCTCTACGTGCACAGGGCACCCAAACTGCCACAACACCCAGCTATCTCTCAGCACCCCGCACGTAAGACCGCAGATATGTGAACTCTTGTAGGGCAATGAGCCGGAGAGGATGAGAGAGAGTTGGCTGATCAGCGTATCTAGACAGCCCCGAGGCCAAGATGGCGAGAGTGGAGAAAGGGACACGGGACAGAGAGAGTGAGCCACCGAAACGGATTAAGACCGCTCTTGGTCTTACGTGAGTGTGACTGTATAATTCATTTATCGCCCCATCCCCCTCCACTCTGCCCTCAACCCAGCCCTGCACTACAGCCCCACCACGAGTCAAAAAGATTCCCCGTAATTTATTATTAGACGGGATTGTGGAATCAGCAAACACAACCCAGCCAATAAAAGCTCCCCCAACACTCGTCCACCCAAAGTCTTGCCCCCCCCCGGAGCGCGAGAGCGCGAGACTTCGCCCCCTACTGGAGTACCGGCCAACCTCATAGATACCCCTTTATCCCCCTCGCTTGAGAGCGCCACCCTACCGTCACGAACCGGAGAAGAAATCTATCCAGATGAAAGCATTCACAGCAGGGGCTCAGACTCGTTTTCATTTGGTTTGTTGTTGTTTCTTTGACCGGTTGTGGCCCGCTTACGTTGTATTCCACCATGCTGGAATAGGTGAGATCCTCTCCCGCCCCCGCCTCCCCCCACCCCCGGGCTCACTGCCCCATGCTTTTATAACGTGCTTTTCCGGCTGGCGCAAGCCGGCCCTGTCCTGGCCCTCCGTTCGTGTCGCCCGCCCGTGCTGTACTGTTTCTGCGGTGATGGTGTGAGCCCCCCCCCCAGCGCACACACACCCACAAACCTCTCGCTGCTGCCTCAGTCGCAGATTTCGCTCGCCACATGCTTGTCCCCCATGTTTGCCCCGCGACTGTGTGTGTGTCACCAAATATGGTCTCACCAGTTACGATGATGTAGCCCAACATCGGCCTGTTTGTCCTGCATACCGTTTGACATCCCGCGTGTGCACCCCCATCCTTTGTCAGTGGCCCGGCTAGAGCGATAAAGCAGACGGGTGTTCTTCTTACCCCCGATTGCGCCCCAATCTTAAACCAAGTGGTCCGAGGATCACTGCGCTCAGCGAAACCTGGTCCCGTCCCGCTTACTTGTAAGTACGGCCCTAGGGTCCAGCATTACACCTTTGCTAGACCTCTAGGAGCCATCCAGGTATGTTTTCTCCTCAATTTTTTCCTATCGATGCCTTAATCATGCCTCAACCCTCTCCATAGTATAGTAGTAAGTGTGTGACAAGCCCACAGGTGGGAGCAGGGACCCAAGTCTCATGCTATGCGAGACACAACTGTACACACACAGCTCGCGTCCCCGCTCTGCGGACAGAAGGGCAGTGGCGTGGTGCTTTGTCCCCCCTGCTAATTTGCCAGTTCATGCAGATGATTCCTGATTAAGGCCCCGCTTCAAAGGTGGTCCGATTCCTCAGAATTTACACCAAACACAACACACACAAGTCAACCCCTCTGCTTCCCTGGTGTCGTGTGGCATACCGAACAACCTTTTCTGCTTTGTTGACCCCAGTGATAGTTCGGCCAATGAGAGGGTGCACTTATACTGCACATATCGAAGTTTGTTCTCAATATTACCCACACTGGCTAGCTTGGCTTTGGCCTGGCCCCAAGTCATTTCCAGCAAGTGCCTTCCCCATGCATTACGACTTAACGAGAGACCCGACAAAAAAGTAGAAGAAATGGAGGGGTGGGCGATTCACCGCAGATCTTGTAGGCCAACAAAAAACTATGGTCGTATCCAGAGATATGCAGTACCTCCCGATGACATAGAAACGGTGGGAATTCATAGACAAGCCGCCCATCACACCACTTAAAAACCTCAGTCTGGAAACTTGTATCACAATCCACTGCATGTCCCCCAGTAACATCTCTTCCAGCAATTTCATACCCCGTGCAAAACGGTCCAAAACTCTATCTTTTTTCAGTATGCGTAGTACAGAGTGGCAATATGGATCAGTGAAGGTTGCACTGTTTCCACAGCAGGGGTAATGGGTTGGGTGGTGTATGGGGGTGGAGGTGGGGGGGGACGATGGAGCGAGGACGGAGGGGCTTTGGAGCTATGCACGCTAACAAATTCATAGCACTTTATGGCTGAGCGCACTGCAAGCAAATATACAGCTTCACGAACATTATTCATCTTTTCTGTGTTTTCAAGATCCGTTCCCGTTTTCTTAAAGTATACCTATCTAAAATAAGATCTCCACTCAACTGTAAAAACATCAGTCACAAGTGATGGGTACTGTCATTTCCTTACGAAGTTTGAGAGTGTTAAAGGTTTCCAGGGACATTAAGATTCCTTTGCATCCTGCATTCCTATCTTCTTTATCAAAAAAAAGTCCAACACGGCACCTCTCTGAAAAAATCCTAATGACCACCGTCACTTACGGTTGGCGATGATTAATCTTGCATTTTGGTTAACAAAACCCTGCCGGTCGACCAAACAACCACAACCCCCAGCCAACTGCAGACAAGGAAATTCAGGCTCACAGCGGAAGTAGCACCAGTGATTTCAGCTATTCCTACCTGCCACACAGAAAGTTGACACCCCTGACGTTACGGGGGATTTGGCGGTGTGATACGTGTGGTCGAGGTTTCCTGATAAGCTTGAACACTAGCCGATGGTCCAGAAGAACACCACAATTTTGTTCTCCCATCCCTACAGCTACCTATCCTTCCCGTACTTATACACCCCCCCTCCACCTGCTAGCCACGTCTCTTTGCTAATATGTGTGCTCCGGGTTTATTTTCCTCTCGAAAAGGTCTAATTTCTTCCCCTTGCTTGATTATCAATCGCCCTTATGGCCCCGATGACAATGGTGCCTGTAACTGCTATGGGCTTTGAATCCTAGCCCCCTAATGACTCTCTCCTGTTCCCCCACCCCCTCTCTGCCTCCTTTTTCATCTTTAACCTATTTCCCTTTCCTTTTTTTGCTTTTCGTTTTCAACCTATTCTCTCCACTTGCCTTCCCTTTCCCTCCTTCTCTTCTTTCCCATTTTTTTTTTTTCATCACCCCTACTTTCTTCTTACCCGTCCTCGACTCTCCTTTTTCCCTTTCCTGTCTCTTTTGCATGTCCTGTCTCTTTTCTCGTTTTTTATATCCTTTTTTCTCTTCTGTTTTTTTCTTCCCCCTCTTTTCTCCCTTTCCCTTCTTTTCCCCCCTTCCCTTCCCCTCTCCTTCCCCCTCCTCTGAGTCCTCCTCCCCTCCTTCTGTCCCTCCTTCTTTCTCCTCTTTCTTTTTCTTCCCCCCTCCTTCTCCCCCTTCTTCTTTGTTCTCCTCTTGTTAACCCTTTCACTCTGTACTGGAGTCCACAGGGTGCAGTCAATGCCATGTCCTTATATGGCAACCCTTCAGAGGAGACAATGCAGTGCTGCCAAGTCACCTTGGTGGTGTTCAGTGGCGCCTTTCTCTGATCCAACATATGCAGTCACCCGAGACTGTTTGACTGGGCTGTACTGTGCACTTACTTTTCATAATATATCCCAGCATTAACCAAGCTTGAGCAATATAGACTACTGTAGAGCTGCTCAGAAAATTTGAGCCATACTCTCAGAGATGTATCCATTAAGTGGATGAAGCTCAACTGTCTGGTCCCAGTATTAAGCCCACAGCTAACTCAACTTTGGGTAGGAGCTGGTCAGGCCAGAAAAATCCACAAAATGAATATGGGATCTGTACCCCTGACCTCCCAGCCATGAATCTACAACACTAGCCACTTTGCCATGGTGACTGGGTAAAAATCAATAGTCTTTATTATTATAGGGACTGATACAGGTGTGTGAGAACTTTTCATATATCACAATCAATATTCTTTACTAGTATAAGAACTGATGTAGGCAAGCCAGAATTTTTTCACAGCTCTATTAGTGGCACTGTGTCCTGTCTACTTTGGTTTTAACTAAAAAGTGTTTTTTTTATGTCACTACTAAAAAAGATGGCATTGTGATGTAAAAAAAAAATTACTAGACTACTTTAGTCACTCAGTTGTTGCAGAGGTTTGAAATCCAGACTTTCAATCTGAGGGTGGTCAGTTCAAGCTCCAGCAGTCACCGACATTGGGTTGATCTTTCTGATCTCCCAGGTCAACATATGTGCAAACCATCCATAGCCAAACCCCGTCTGTGTGTGTATGCACCCTGCAGACTAGATAAGCACATCAAAGCTTCTGTGATCCATGTCAACGTTCTGTGGCTTATGAAAACAGTAGAATATCCAGCATGCACCAGGATAAGAGGAGAGAAGATAGGAAATGTCCAGCATTCCCCACTGAAATGCTACCAATGATGGACATAGTCTGTCATATGTGAGTCGCTGCACCCCTATGTCCTTTTAGTGATGGGATGATGTATGGTTCTTGACACTCATGTCACAGAGGAGCTGGTTTCAAGACAAGTGTTGATGGACAGTAAAGGTTCTCCCTCCCCAACCCCTTCCAAGTGGAGCACTTGCATTTTGTTTCTTAGGGTTTTTTTCAATCTCCTCTTCCACGGCACTACTCCCATGCAGCCTGTTTGAGAGCCACCTCAATATAGTTACGACCACATTTGTCCTGTCACAGCTGAGCACCAGCAGTCCATAACAGACAATCAATTCCGGGCCATCATGAGGCAACTTGCCAAAGAAGACCCTGTTGTGATGCCGAATCACTTCTGTGGTGTTTGGCGGTGTGACATTTTGAGCCGACATACACAGGACACCATCTAGTATAAACCCCCTATTGACGACAACAGCTCCTTAGTCATGGACACTCCATGTGAGCGAGTATCCTCCTCCAGAGGGTTCCACCACATCCATCCAGCGACAGTTCCCGTGAACTTGCTGATGCTGATGACTCTGACATGAACTCACCCTGGTTATGGACATGGACAGGCAACGGAAACAGAGGTCATCACGAAAGCAGGGTATGAACAGCCACAGAATTTGTGACTTTTGTCTTACAAGTGACACTCAGTCAGGATGAGGATGATACAGATGGTGTTATGGAGCTCCATTCTAGTCAAATATTACATAATACAGCTGTACTCTCTGCTTACTTTTCATGATACGTCCCTGGATCAACAGGCCTGTAAGATACAGATGTCTGGGGTGGGTTTCATGTTGAGCTGATACTGTACCCACAGTCTCCTTCACTTCACTTAGAAAGACAGAGAATGCACTCAAGAGAGTGAATACATCCACGATATCACTATCGGCTTATGCCAAGCTGTGAGGTTCTAAGCCCCTATCCATGCACTATGAATCCCACCCTGGCATGTTGGTCAGGAAATCTGTGACTTTCATTACATGGATGAAATTCTGCTGTGTGCCTGTAGTCTTTCCAAGGGAGCTTATTACTATCATTACTACGCCTGATCAACTGAATGCCCAAGGTACTTACAATTAACAAATATACACATCAAATTAAAAACAGGTAGACAAAGCAACTAACAATACACAAAAATACATTCTGTAATAAAGCACTTGCTCCACATCCAAACATCCACCATCCAGCTTCATCCTCCATCTCCCCCTCTCCATCCAGCCAAAAGGCATATGATACTCCCCAAACAGTGCCATCTCATATTTTGTATGCATCACTCAGAACATGCTTGTGGACTGATCGCTCTGTAAGAGCCCAAGGCACAATCAACCACATGTAGGGCTGAAAATTCCACTGATAAATGCCTCTGATGGCATTTGAATCCACAGTGTCCGAGTGCACGGCCCACAATGCAGATCACTGCTGCTAACTGTGTTCATGGTTTGAATATCCTGTTAGCAAGATGTAGGCCCAAACTCTTTCAGCACTAGCTCTGTCATTCAAGTGTTGTGCACAGCTGTCAATGAGTATGTACTACATGTACTTACTGCAGGTTTAGTCTGCTGGACACCAACGACCAGCACAATCTGGGCAATCATCAGACAGAAAACCAGATGCTTGTGGATTGTGTTACGATCACAGTCAAGACTCCTGGAAAAATGAGAAACAAGTCACAATGAAAAAAAAGCACATGCATGCTGAATTAACATATCACTGCTCCTAAACAAGAAAAACAATGACATTCAACGAGCATTATGACCTCAACTTCCGAAACAAGGAAAACATTATTTACACTGTATCTATCTTCTGGGTATGTAAGTGTATGTATAAATATAAGAAAGAAAGGAAAGAATGCAGTACTGACTTGAAGCAAGCAAAGGTGACCCAGCTCAGCATCAGACAGAGGATGGAGATGGTGCAGCCAATGTAGGTGATCAGCTCCAGGGAAAACCGCACCTTGGGTGGGATCTGCACACCAGGAATACCATGTTCTACCGTAAAGTGACCCTGTGAAAATCCTCAGAGGACACACAGTGTGGCTGCCTGTGTGAAGAGGCAATTACAAATGACCATACAAGTAATCCTGACATGCTATGAAATGTACTCAGAGACCAGGCATTTCCTTGTGAGCACGCTTGTTCTGGATGACTTCAATTGTGTTTAGCTGGGAATGCTGCTGGCCGCAACATAGGGAAAATATAGTAGGCATGAAAAATCCCAGAGAAAATGAACCCCACTTGAACAGTTTAAGCCCCATGATGACATGATAATTTGCTTAAGGTCAACACGCCCATGATAAGTTATTATCATGTTAAGTAACAGCATGCTCCAAAACATAAAAGTTACACACTATGACTAAAGAACCTCCCCACACCCCTACTCTTACACACACACAAAACCATTAACATAAAGACGCACACAGACACGTTCATGAGCAAAACTACACACACACAGACAGGCAGACTTACACACACACACAGGTTGCTCACAAGAGAGTGGCTCCGGTAATATCCATGAGGACAGCAAAACTGGTGAGATGGTCACACTTACACAGAGTGTGTGTCTTGTTGCTCTCATACACCCAGCACCCCTCGCTTGACCAGGCACTGCCAGGCAACAGTGATAAAAATGTACAGAGGCAGCTCTACATGACATCAACAATTCTTTTAAAACGATCTCTAAAGAGAGGTAATCTTTAAAAGAGAAGAGAAATATTCAAACAAAACATTTCTTTTCAAAATGGGAATCTTTACAAAGTGATCGTTTACCTATACCATTCTGTAATGCAGCTTCTTTTCCCCTCAGAACAGCTTCTTCTGTGGATAATATATGCTGCTCTTTCTGGGGCAAGAGGGCAGTACATGCAAATTCCATGAAAAGTTCTACCAATCAGAAAAACGTTCTTTTCTATCCAACACTTGAACTGAAGAAAAAGAAAAGCATGGCACTCATAAGAAATGATATCTTTATTCCTAATACAAAGAATGGATGAACCACACATATACTTGTGATCAATTTTTTTTTTCAAGTTTATCACAGTCTGCTATGTTACAATTCTATGAGCTACTTCAGTTCAGTCCTTTCAATCTGAGCTGCTTGTAAGGTCTCTGTGACAGTGCTGACACTGACAGAAGAAAACCAGTAGTCCTTCTGTTATCTAAAAGCTTGAGCTCAGATCACCAGCGGTCTGAGTGCCAGTCCATACAGCAATATCAATGGCTTGAGGAGGAATATTTACTTTCACTGGGAACATCACCAGCAGTGGCTGAGTGGGTGCATGATCTGGACACAGGAGTAGCGTTAGTGAAGGGAGAAGATGGGGTCGAAGTCAGTCATGCTTTCGCTAACAATGATGTGCACATCAGAAAAGGTTAAAAAAAGAAAAGCCATCGGGTAAGTTTGGTCAGAGATGATCAAAGGAGTAGACATGAAGGAGATGGACTGTTTTTTCCTTCCATCTGGCAGTGGTCAGCTGATGGCACTGCTGAAGACTGGCACAAAGTGTTCAGTCTTCTGGTAAAGGGCCAGGAGATGGTGGAGAAGAGGAAGATCAATGCTTCAATATTCTGGAGCTCAGTGTGAGTTAAGTCAACAGCCTAGAAACAGCTAAGTAGAAATAGAGGACAAGCCCAGGATGTGTTTAACACACAGTTCAAGAAAGCTCACTCCACAAGATGTTGTTGAGAATAACTCTTTTAAACCATGTTAATTTGTTTTTTACTACTCACCATAAACCAAATATGGTAAGAGCACACAGTACAGTTGGAAAATCCAAAAAAAAAAAAAAAAAAAAAAAAAAATTCAGACTCTTCAAGTGTAGCTGAGAGAGAGAGAAAATGTAGCTGATGGCAGTTGAATCACCAATGTAAAAGTCAAGTGGCATCTTTAATTTTCAGCATGTCTTGATTGCTTCAGTTTTTGTCTATCTTACCAGTAATTCCCTCAATTTTCCCCAAATATTCAAAACTCCACAGACCAGATATTCTCAGTTGAGAACAGAATGGGAAGAAAATCAGACTTTCTGTATGCTCCCTCTCCCAAAATCTTTTTGTTGAGACAGGCAAGTCAAAATAGTTCTATCAAAATGCAAAAGGCACCCATTTCGTGCAATCAGTTTTCAAATTAGGTGACTTCTAAAAGGGAACACATTTCTCTCTCTCCCTCTTTCTCCCTCTCTCTCACTCCACACACACACACACACACACACACACACACACACACACACATCCTGTGTATTGCATTAAAATATACAGGTAGCTGCTTGACATTCCAGGTTTACCTCAAGTCTGTGTCCCAGAAAGAACATTTTGGATTGGCCACAGATTCAACCTGAAAATATAGAACAAAAATGGCAACTTAGAAATAATAGTGAACCAGTTTGTATCACATACATTTGCATTTACAACAGTAGTTTTAACAGATTTTTAACAAGAAAGCATGCAAATAATATCAAAGCAAAATGACAAACCAATAATCCGTAAACTTTGGGTAGTGTGGTGAAGTAATAGTCAATGGAGTAACATCATAAACATTTGAGGAACAGATCTGAGTTCCACCTTCACTCACTGAGTGTAACTGATGATTGCAAATGTACTGATGTATCTTATTTTAGTATTTATCTTATTTTAGTATTAAGTGTAATGTAAGTATAACATGATGAGAACAGATGTACCCATGTAAGACTTTAGTCTGTATGATGAGTGTAGATGTACCAATGTATTCCACGTGGGTTTACACACACACACACACACACACACACACACACACACACACACACATACACACATACATACATACAATGTGATGAATGCAGATGTAACAATGGTTCAAACTTCTTCTGTCTGTAAATGTAATGTGATGAGAGCAGGCATACAATATATCTGACATTACCTGGTGAGTGGAATGTGATGAAGACATACTAATGTATCTGGCGTAACTTAAAAACTGGAATGTCATTACTGCAGATATGCTTATGCACTACATCAACCATTAAACACTGATTTCATTCCATCCAGTTTCTTGCCATGGAATTCAATTCCAGTTTGTCCAGAATAGCCACTTCAACTATGACTGTCTTTTCAGTTATTAAAATCACCTATGCGCAACAGCTTTTATTGAAAATCAGTGTGATAAGTGGATGCTACAATATATGTAACTGGCTACAATATCTTCAAACTTGCCTGTTTAAGATAAAAAGATATTATTCTCAAATGGCAACATTTCTTACCCAAGCATTGTTACAATAAAAAATGATTCTGCATCATATATAGTAAAATGATTGTGATCAAATGGCTTTCTTTGAAGAGAATAATAATATCCAAATCTACTTTTGAAAAGAAGAAAGTGCTCTCTTTTTCTGTATGAATGACATGACACACACGCACACACACAAACCAACCTGTCTGTGCTCCATGAGGAAGATAACTGGCTCTGCCAAGTTCTTTAAGGGCTTTTTAGACACAGAGGCTGACACAATGTCTGAATTGACCATCCGCCGGACCGGTTCTCGCCGTGGTCTGGCATCAATGATGTTGCTGTCGAGGGAACCCGAGTTTGGTCGTGGGGCCAGCCATTCACTCATGTTGCTCAGCACCACAAACACTACTGGCACCGACACTGAAAGAGGATTGAAAATTAAAAACATAATAACAAATAAGAATGAATATGCTATGATTTTGTTGTTGCAAAACAGCCTCCAGTATTAATCCCATCAGTAAAAATTAAAGAATGTGCTCTATTCATAATCTGATCAATGTGACTTTATCGACACAGACTGTAGGAGAAGGAGTCTGGAGAATGGAGAGAAGAGAAAAAAAAACCTGGCATGGGATCTAATGGTTGCAGGCCAGTTTAAAAGGCCAGCGAATTCAGGTTCAGTTGAATCTGATTTCAGTTGAATTAGATACTTTGGGTTTATCTTTTGCTATATTTCTGAGGGGTTATTCAGTGCTTTTTTGAAAGATGACAATAGCCTGTGGCTTCATGTGTCTTGAGAACTCTGGTTCAGTTAGATCTGGTTTCAGTTGAATAAGATTCTTTGTTCTCTTTTGCTATTTGTTGAGGAGTTATTCAGTGCTTTTTTGAAGAGATGACGATAAGCTGCTGCTTGATGTCCAGCCAAAGAAAATAAAACATCTAAACAACAACAACAAAAAGGACCATCTGGTCCAACATCCATCATCCAAACACACACACACACACGCACGCACACACACACACACACACCTCCTACCCCCCACTCCCTCACAATTTTTTTTTAAAGAACAAAAACATGTATTTCATACTGCAATATATTCTAACAAAAAAAAAGACACAATACAACAGTTCAGTTGACTCTTTCTTACCATCATCATATTCCATGGCCTGATGCAAGACAGCGGGAGGTATGGTGAACTGGTTGACCTTGGTCATTGTGGGGCCTCTCAATGCCCTCCCATCCAACATGGCTGGCTGACCATGCAGCAGGTCGATGTTTGCCACCTTCATCACTGTGGGCAAATATGGCAGCGCATCATAGTTCAACATTCATAGTTGACAGAAAAGGTCGAGGAGAACAAAAATGGGTTTCTTCTGACTCTAGAAGCAGCATAAGAAAGATTTTAAGAAATAGGCAGTCAGGGCTTATTGCTGGAAGACCGTAATTTACCAAAAATGATGCAATTTTACTGTGAAAACTACCACCCAAATGCACACTGAAAATCAGATTTGCAACGTCACTGGCAACATCAAAAATTTATCATGCAGAATGTATCAACTATGAATGACACTGATAGGTGACTTGTGCATTCAACATGATTGTTTTATTCACAACCCCAGTATCAGCTGAATAGGTACTGGTGGCTCAGAAAACTGTGTGCACAGTAAGGTGCTTCTGTACCCATTTAAAACTTCAGCACTAGAGTGTGAGATGAGAAAGACATCAGGAAATGGCACTAGGATTATGGAGGGTACACACATTTATGGAATAAGATGAATGTCCGTAGTTTTGAACAACAAAACAACTAAAGCATCACACGGAACACATGCGTAGTAAACTACATCCATGCGATTTTATACATGATTTGGGGTGATTTAGACCAAACCTTTGTATGCATGATTTAAAAAAAAAATAACCGAGTTTAAAAACTTTAAGTCTGGTTCCTGCTCACAAAAATTAATCTGGTAGATGCAGGAATGTTACGTCTTTTTAAAAAAAAAAATTTTGATTGGGGGGGGTTCATGTACAAACAGGAACACTGAGTACCCTGGTATGCTTTGTTTTGTCCACAATAAAAAAAAAACATTAAAAAGTAAAAAAGAACATTACAGAATGATTCAAGGATAAGAACAAAGAACATGCTCCCCCAAACTCTCTCTTTTCACACCTTACACACACACACACACACTGCGCACACACACACACATGCACATCTAAACACATACAGAATCACAGAAGGCAGGTGTAGCAAAGCAGCAAGTAAAACTCAAAACATGATCATATTTCTCCCTCACTGCAGACCATCGTACAACATAACACACGAAGCCCATTCTGCCAAAAAAAAGAGTGCACTGACCGACGTTGGTCTTGCGGGTGATGTTGGACGTTCCAACGTCCATGGTATTAGCGGCCATGAGCCCTGTCTCCTCCACAGCCAGCAGGAGACAGGCTGCGGTCCGCCTCTGTTGCACCACACTCATGTGTGTTCCAGGCACTGCCATACTTCTGAGGAGTTCATCACTCAGGGTCTTGTACATAGACTGCAAACAAACATGGACAGCAGATACACTTGTACATAAGCTAATTTGTGGGAGTGAGGCTGCATAGACTGCAAACATGGACAGCAGATACACTTGCATTTAGCTAATTTGTGGGAGTGAGGGAGCATAGACTGCAAACATGGACAGCAGATACACTTGTACATAGCTAATTTGAGGGAGTGAGGGTGACATAGACTGCAAACATGGACAGCAAATACACTTGTACATAGCTACACTTGTGTGGCTCATTTGTGGGAGTGAGGCTGCATAGACTGCAAACATGGACAGCAGATACACTTGCATTTAGCTAATTTGTGGGAATGAAGCTGCATAGACTGCAAACATGGACAGCAGATACACTTGCATTTAGCTAATTTGTGGGAGTGAAGCATATCTCTCTTTCCCTTTCTTTAAAGAGAAATTAGTCAGGTCTTATAATAAATAAATACCCCCCCACTCTCCCTTAGCTTTTTTAATTCAGAATTCCAAGCACACTTCGAAAAATAAAAGACTCATAGGCCTTGTAAACTGAAACACTATCGTTTTGTTATTTCCAAATCACTTCACTCTCTCTGTTAAACAAAAAAACAACCAACCAAACAAACAAAAAAACACAAAGAATAAAAAGAAAGAAGAGGATGAAGATGACAAAACAACAGACAGAGAAGTGAGAGAAGAGGGACAAACAAAGAGGGGAAAAGGTATGTGTGTGTGTGCGTGCTTGTGTGCGCGTGTGTGCATGCACATGGGCATACGCACGCATGCATGTGTGTGTGTGTGTGTGTGTGTGTGTGTGTGTGTGTGTGTGTGTGTGTGTGTACGTGTGTGTGTGTGTGTGTGTGTTTGTGTGTGTGTGTGTGTGTGTGTGTGTGTGTGTGTGTGTGTGTGTGTGTGTGTGCATGTGCATGTGTGTGTGTGTTGTGTGTGTGTGTGTGTGTGTGTGTGTGCGTGCATGCATGCGTGTGTGTGCGTGTGTAAAAGAGAGAGAGAGAGAGAGAGAGAGAGAGAGAGAGATGAAATCATGAGAACTGGCAAGGGAGACAGTAGCAAATTATGTAATAACATAATAGAAGGTGACCTTCTTTATATCCTTGCTCTGCATTAAACCAAGTGGATATTTCACCATAACTAGCATGCAAGATTTTTTTTAAATGAGTCAATCTATTAAGAGAACCTTTCACTGAAGACACAATTCCAAACTAAGTAAAACAAATGCTTTCTTCAAATCAATCTTTAACAGCAGCCCAAGGAGACTATGCTTTTACAATTAGCAAATGTGTCATAAAAGAGCTTTTTACTGTACTCTACATAACTATCCCTGTCTTTTCCTGTGCTGTGTTTGTCTGTGTCCTTGGCAATAACTAACCCCCTCTCTTTCAAAATTTTGCTTCATTTTCTGCCCTCAGTCACTCTGTTTTGAAACTATTCCTGACATACCCAGTCTGATCCTCATTCATAAAATCAAGTCAAACAGTTTTCAAATGATTGGCTGTGCATGAAGATTCATTGTTGTATACTACATTTAACAATGATGTAGATTTGCAGATTTCACACTCCCCGCTCTCCCCCCCCACCCCCCCCCCCCCCCCACCCCCCAGGACAGAACTGAGATCATGGGACAGAGTCTACAGCCTTCCTTACGTGGGGGCAAAACAGTGTATTCCTGTTTAATGTTTTTAATTCTTCTCTGATTTTATCTTGGTTGCAGGCCTTATCTTTCAATAGCAATGAGCTGAATTTTACAGCGTATCAAACTTAAAAATGTACCGTTGCCTGTACTCACATCCTTAAAGTAGTTGGCCACATCCTTCTTCATCTGACCCTCACTAAGACTGTCCAGGTAGTTACTCATGTCTCGGGTGAGGCGAGGCAGGAGCGTCGGGAGGTCCAAAGAGGCAGCGTGCTTGATGCTCAGCCTGTTCAGCTTTCGAAGCATATCGGTAATCAGGGAGTTACCATGCATTGGAATGACTCTGGAGGGCATGGTGGTTGTTCTGGTGGTGGTGGTAGTAGTGGTGGTGGTGGTGGTGGTGGTTGAAGTGGTTCTGGGCGTGGTTGTTGGTGTTTGCTTGGCTGTAGTTGGGATTACCTGAAAAGAGAAACAACCGAACCCATGCTGATTCAAAGGCTTTAAAAATGCAAAAATTTCAAGAAATTGGTGTTTCAACTTACCATATATAAATACACTGGTGTTTCAACTTACCATATAAATATATAAACATAAACTCAAGAGTAGCCTGGAAAAAAAAAAAAAAATATGGACCCACAAGAAGACTAATGAGGATCTGTAAGGAGTGCTGTGATAATCTCTACTGGCTATCAGCTCCATGTTAGAGAATTTTGGGGCAGAGCTGACAGTTGAAGAGGAGGAGAAAAAACAGGCTTTGTAGGAGGTGACTTCCTCTTTCTGGTGTACAGTGAACCCTCCCAGTAAAGACTATATAAATAAAGGCTGTCCCTTTCAGGCCTCGTTCTTCTGGAACATTGTTCTCTTCAACTACACGTAGGTTTGCCTGCACATAAGGTCCTGCTCACTCTAAAGACCAAGTTTCTTAAAACATTGTGTGGGTTGTTCTTGACAAATTTTATTGTTTTCATATGCTACATGAATGGGATAGGAGAACAAAGTGTTTGGTATGCAATATTCCACTCAATCGTAAGTCCATAAAGATACTTCTCAGTCAAAGTGACTCAAAGGGCATGTCCTGAAAGATACCTTCTAACTGAAGTGTTTGATTAGTAATCATTATGTTCCCCTGGTATGTCCCCTGAAAAGACACTTCTCAATCAAAGTACTTGATTGGTAATAATCAAATCCATATAGTACATCCTTAAAAAGAGACTTGCCAATCAATTGTAATTATTATACTAAAATGGTTCATCCTAAAGAGACTTCCCAATCAACATTTGTGATCTGTAATCATTACCTTCACATGGCATCCCTTAGAGAGACTTGCCAATCAAAGTGTTTGATCTGTAATCATTCTGCCTATCTACTCAAGTGCTGTGTCCTTACAGAGATTTGCTAATCAAACTGTTTGATCTGTAATCATTCTCTCACATGGTAGGTCTGCAGACAGACTTCCCAGCACAACTCCCTCACTCTGACAACCCAGTTTTTAAGGATTTTTGCAGGTCATGACAGACAATTCTACTGTTTTCATGTCTTTACACAACAGGGACCAAAGATCAAAGTCTTTCCTCTGTAATCATCATATTCACCCCATATATTCTTCAAGAATTAAAATTTGAAACTGCAGATGACCAATATTCAGGAAATGTTACACAAGTCAGAAGGAAACTAACAGCAACACATATGCTTGCCTACTTACATCAAGGCATTTGTCAGTCTGAGGTCCATTCGGATCCATTCACCATTTGCCATACACTTGTAGTACATCAGACCTGAAAAACAAACATAAATCTTGCAAAGTATGATTCATTCAAAAAAAAAAGCTGTTACTGAAACTATATACTTGGCAGGGATTTAGAAAGAATGTAGAAATAAAAAGCTTGCTATCTGACAAGAATTCTCTGATCCATCCATGATAACATTGTCTGGCCAGGCCAAGTCAAACTGGTAGCAATATTATTTTTCAGTTTCTTTATCAGTGTCAACACACACACACACACACACACACACACACACAAAAGAAAGGAAAAAAAAGTTAAAGATCTTTGCTGTCTCACAACAATCTGGGGAGTGTATGTATACCTTATAACCTAAATACTGACCTTGACCAATATATCTGGGGCAGCGGTCACTCCTGAGCTCATTGGGCCAGGTTTCGGGCCACCTCACTCCCATCTTATCCACTGCCAGGCACATCGGTCTGGATCCTGCTTCTGCTGTTCACATGCATACCAAAACCATCGGATGAATCCCTGCTAGCACATTGGAATCTCTTGTGCTCTGTTTGTCATAGAGTTCAGAGCAACGTTCATTCCACCTTTCAATGGCGTCGTCTTCTTGTGTGAGACAGCTGCCGTCTTTCCTAAATGACGCTGACTTAACTGTGCTTGTTTGGTCAGGTCATTCACAATCTTACTAGCTTTTTTGTGTTGTTCTTAACAGTCTGTTCAGAGGTTCTCCTCTAATACCTGTAACCATGTAAACCCATTACTATCTGCTGCATGTGGGGAGTAAAACCCAGCAGGAAAACCTGACCTGGAGAAGATGGGCTCTGGCAGGCTCCATATTGCAAAAAAGAAAAACACCTCCACATAGAACAGCATTGCATAAATATGTGCATCAACAGTCAAAACATACAAAACACTCTCCAATCAGAAGAATACAAAATGTTCCAAACTTTCATGGATTCAATTCTGCTTTAATTAAAACCATAGAACTCTCTCATCTTTTCTTTCTCAAAGAACTACGGCAATCCTGTGCTGTAAACCCTACTATATCTAGTAGAGGACAGTTCTGTGAAAATGAAGCACCCACGCATAGTCCTCGTTCCAGTATTTGATGTAAATTGGGTAGATATTCAGAGCATCCCCCAACGACACCACTGGGAACACACATGGGAAAATGCAGGCATGTACAGAACCGTCCTCTTGTCACACTTTAATGGAGCAGTCCCTATTATCATAATACCCATAATAATGATAATGATAATAATGATGCCATCAATTGAACTCTGACACCTACCTCCACATAAAATAAACAGAAAGATGGAACCAGCATGTTTTTATATAATATATTTCTTTTATGTCTGACTTTCTCAGTACAGCGAAACCCATCCAGAATCTCCTCCAGAAATCCTTAAAATCAGGTCCGAGTCTGCACTGAAAGATCAACCTAGTATGGACAAAGACAAAATATTCCATGAAAATAAGTTTTTAATGTGAGCAAGTCTTTTGTTGGAGCAAACTTTATCGCCAAGGTTTAATGTACTTAAAATAAGAGTGCATTCCTAGCACAAGTTTTTACTGTACTCAGTCTTAAACCTGAAGCCGCAAGAAATCTGATACCAGGAAAGCAAATTACACTATGTACGACAGAATAACATATCTTGAGTCTTTAAACAGAGAGAAGAACAATCTCTGACTTGGCACACACAGACCCAGAAAGAAGTATTCTCACACAGTGGTACCTCACAATAAAGAACCTTCGAAGAAACACACCCTCTCTTGAATGAGTTTCTTGTGTGTCTAACCTTTCTTTTTCTTTTCTTTTTTGTTTTTGTTTTTTTTTTTTTGTTGGTCTTTGTCCATATGACATTCATCTCCCAATTCATTCCTTCCCTTAAGTGACATTTTTCTTTTCAGCACTTTTTTTGTTGTTGTCTTTCTTCATATCAAATTTACTAACCAGTATAAACTACTTGTCCATATGACATTCATCTCCCAATTCCTTTCTTCCCTTTAATGACTTTTTCTCTTGTGACTTTTTGTTGTTGTTGGTCTTTGTCAATATTAAATTTATTAACCAGTAAATACAACTTGCCATATGAGATTCGTCTCCCAGTTCATTCCTTCCCTTAGTGACTTTTCCTCTCGGAACATTTTTTTTGTCTTTGTCCATATTAAATTCACCAATCAGTAAAGACTACTTCCCTTTAAGACCCAATCTTCAAAGGATTGCCTGAGTTTCTTATTGACAGGTTCCACAGAACCTGAAACATACACATACAACTAGAATAAATCGAGCATGGGCCAGACCATCCCCCAACTATGACGTTTATTGCTGGCTTTTTATCTCATGAACTAGGATCGTGAGAGTAGTATCGGGAGTTAGGTCACCCTACTTTGTCGCCAAAAGGCGCCCTTGGCGCTCTGCCAAGTCGTCGCCAAAATTACATTTAATGAAAAAGGACAGCAACTAGGATTTATTCTAGTTGTATGTGTATGTTTCAGGTTCTGTGGAACCTGTCAATAAGAAACTCAGGCAATCCTTTGAAGATTGGGTCTTAAAGGGAAGTAGTCTTTACTGATTGGTGAATTTAATATGGACAAAGACAAAAAAAAAATGTTCCGAGAGGAAAAGTCACTAAAGGGAAGGAATGAACTGGGAGACGAATCTCATATGGGCAAGTTGTATTTACTGGTTAATAAATTTAATATGACAAAGACCAACAACAACAAAAAGTCACAAGAGAAAAAGTCATTAAAGGAAGAAAGGAATTGGGAGATGAATGTCATATGGACAAGTAGTTTATACTGGTTAGTAAATTTGATATGAAGAAAGACAACAACAAAAAGTGCTGAAAAGAAAAATGTCACTTAAGGGAAGGAATGAATTGGGAGATGAATGTCATATGGACAAAGACCAACAAAAAAAAAAAAAAAAACAAAAAACAAAAAGAAAAAGAAAGGTTAGACACAAAGAAACTCATTCAAGAGAGGGTGTTTCTTCGAAGGTTCTTTATTGTGAGGTACCACTGTGTGAGAATACTTCTTTTCTGGGTCTGTGTGTGCCAAGTCAGAGATTGTTCTTCTCTCTGTTTAAAGACTCAAGATATGTTATTCTGTCGTACATAGTGTAATTTGCTTTCCTGGTATCAGATTTCTTGCGGCTTCAGGTTTAAGACTGAGTACAGTAAAAAACTTGTGCTAGGAATGCACTCTTATTTTAAGTACATTAAACCTTGGCGATAAAGTTGCTCCAACAAAAGACTTGCTCACATTAAAAACTTATTTTCATGGAATATTTTGTCTTTGTCCATACTAGGTTGATCTTTCAGTGCAGACTCGGACCTGATTTTAAGGATTTCTGGAGGAGATTCTGGATGGGTTTCGCTGTACTGAGAAAGTCAGACATAAAAGAAATATATTATATAAAAACATGCTGGTTCCATCTTTCTGTTTATTTTATGTGGAGGTAGGTGTCAGAGTTCAATTGATGGCATCATTATTATCATTATCATTATTATGGGTATTATGATAATAGGGACTGCTCCATTAAAGTGTGACAAGAGGACGGTTCTGTACATGCCTGCATTTTCCCATGTGTGTTCCCAGTGGTGTCGTTGGGGGATGCTCTGAATATCTACCCAATTTACATCAAAATACTGGAACGAGGACTATGCGTGGGTGCTTCATTTTCACAGAACTGTCCTCTACTAGATATAGTAGGGTTTACAGCACAGGATTGCCGTAGTTCTTTGAGAAAGAAAAGATGAGAGAGTTCTATGGTTTAATTAAAGCAGAATTGAATCCATGAAAGTTTGGAACATTTTGTATTCTTCTGATTGGAGAGTGTTTGTATGTTTGACTGTTGATGCACATATTTATGCAATGCTGTTCTATGTGGAGGTGTTTTTCTTTTTTGCAATATGGAGCCTGCCAGAGCCCATCTTCTCCAGGTCAGGTTTTCCTGCTGGGTTTACTCCCCACATGCAGCAGATAGTAATGGGTTTACATGGTTACAGGTATTAGAGGAGAACCTCTGAACAGACTGTTAAGAACAACACAAAAAAGCTAGTAAGATTGTGAATGACCTGACCAAACAAGCACAGTTAAGTCAGCGTCATTTAGGAAAGACGGCAGCTGTCTCACACAAGAAGACGACGCCATTGAAAGGTGGAATGAACGTTGCTCTGAACTCTATGACAAACAGAGCACAAGAGATTCCAATGTGCTAGCAGGGATTCATCAGATGGTTTTGGTATGCATGTGAACAGCAGAAGCAGGATCCAGACCGATGTGCCTGGCAGTGGATAAGATGGGAGTGAGGTGGCCCGAAACCTGGCCCAATGAGCTCAGGAGTGACCGCTGCCCCAGATATATTGGTCAAGGTCAGTATTTAGGTTATAAGGTATACATACACTCCCCAGATTGTTGTGAGACAGCAAAGATCTTTAACTTTTTTTTTTCCTGTCTTTTTTGTGTGTGTGTGTGTGTGTGTGTGTGTGTGTTGACACTGATAAAGAAACTGAAAAATAATATTGCTACCAGTTTGACTTGGCCTGGCCAGACAATGTTATCATGGATGGATCAGAGAATTCTTGTCAGATAGCAAGCTTTTTATTTCTACATTCTTTCTAAATCCCTGCCAAGTATATAGTTTCAGTAACAGCTTTTTTTTTTAAATGAATCATACTTTGCAAGATTTATGTTTGTTTTTCAGGTCTGATGTACTACAAGTGTATGGCAAATGGTGAATGGGATCCGAATGGACCTCAGACTGACAAATGCCTTGATGTAAGTAGGCAAGCATATGTGTTGCTGTTAGTTTCCTTCTGACTTGTGTAACATTTCCTGAATATTGGTCATCTGCAGTTTCAAATTTTAATTCTTGAAGAATATATGGGGTGAATATGATGATTACAGAGGAAAGACTTTGATCTTTGGTCCCTGTTGTGTAAAGACATGAAAACAGTAGAATTGTCTGTCATGACCTGCAAAAATCCTTAAAAACTGGGTTGTCAGAGTGAGGGAGTTGTGCTGGGAAGTCTCTCTGCAGACCTACCATGTGAGAGAATGATTACAGATCAAACAGTTTGATTAGCAAATCTCTGTAAGGACACAGCACTTGAGTAGATAGGCAGAATGATTACAGATCAAACACTTTGATTGGCAAGTCTCTCTAAGGGATGCCATGTGAAGATAATGATTACAGATCACAAATGTTGATTGGGAAGTCTCTTTAAGGATGAACCATTTTAGTATAATAATTACAATTGATTGGCAAGTCTCTTTTTAAGGATGTACTATATGGATTTGATTATTACCAATCAAGTACTTTGATTGAGAAGTGTCTTTTCAGGGGACATACCATGGGAACATAATGATTACTAATCAAACACTTCAGTTAGAAGGTATCTTTCAGGACATGCCCTTGAGTCACTTTGACTGAGAAGTATCTTTATGGCCTTACGATTTGAGTGGAATTATTGCATACCAAACACTTTGTTCTCCTATCCCATTCATGTAGCATATGAAAACAATAAAATTTGTCAAGAACAACCCCACACAATGTTTTAAGAAACTTGATCTTTAGAGTGAGCAGACCTTATGTGCAGGCAAACCTACGTGTAGTTGAAGAGAACAATGTTCCAGAAGAACGAGGCCTGAAAGGGACAGCCTTTATTTATAGTCTTTAATGGGAGGGTTCACTGTACACCAGAAAGAGGAAGTCACCTCCTACAAAGCCTGTTTTTCTCCTCCTCTTCAACTGTCAGCTCTGCCCCAAAATTCTCTAACATGGAGCTGATAGCCAGTAGAGATTATCACAGCACACCTTACAGATCCTCATTAGTCTTCTTGTGGGTCCATTTTTTTTTTTTTTTCAGGCTACTCTTGAGTTCATGTTTATAAATTTATATGGTAAGTTGAAACACCAGTGTATTTATATATGGTAAGTTGAAACACCAATTTCTTGAAATTTTGCATTTTTAAAGCCTTTGAATCAGCATGGGTTCGGTTGTTTCTCTTTTCAGGTAATCCCAACTACAGCCAAGCAAACACCAACAACCACGCCCAGAACCACTACAACCACCACCACCACCACCACCACTACCACCACCAGAACAACCACCATGCCCTCCAGAGTCATTCCAATGCATGGTAACTCCCTGATTACCGATATGCTTCGAAAGCTGAACAGGCTGAGCATCAAGCACGCCGCCTCTTTGGACCTCCCGACGCTCCTGCCTCGCCTCACCCGAGACATGAGTAACTACCTGGACAGTCTTAGTGAGGGTCAGATGAAGAAGGATGTGGCCAACTACTTTAAGGATGTGAGTACAGGCAACGGTACATTTTTAAGTTTGATACGCTGTAAAATTCAGCTCATTGCTATTGAAAGATAGGGCCTGCAACCAAGATAAAATCAGAGAAGAATTAAAAACATTAAACAGGAATACACTGTTTGCCCCCATGTAAGGAAGGCTGTAGACTCTGATCCCAGTTCTGTCCTGGGGGGGTGGGGGTGGGGGGGGTGAGCGGGGAGAGCGGGGAGTGTGAAATCTGCAAATCTACATCATTGTTAAATATAGTATACAACAATGAATCTTCATGCACAGCCAATCATTTGAAAACTGTTTTACTTGATTTTGTGAATGAGGATCAGACTGGGTATGTCAGGAATAGTTTCAAAACAGAGTGACTGAGGGCAGAAAATGAAATAAAATTTCGAAAGAGAGGGGGTTTAGTTACTGCCAAGGACACAGACAAACACAGTACAGGAAAAGACAGGAATAGTTATGTAGAGTACAGTAAAAAGCTCTTTTATGACACATTTGCTAATTGTAAAAGCATAGTCTCCTTGGGCTGCTGTTAAAGATTGATTTGAAGAAAGCATTTGTTTTACTTAGTTTGGAATTGTGTCTCTTCAGTGAAAGGTTCTCGTAATAGATTGACTCATTTAAAAAAAATCTACATGCTAGTTATGGTGAAATATCCACTTGGTTTAATGCAGAGCAAGGATATAAAGAAGGTCACCTTCTATTATGTTATTACATAATTTGCTACTGTCTCCCTTGCCAGTTCTCATGATTTCATCTCTCTCTCTCTCTCTCTCTCTCTCTCTCTCTTTTTACACACACGCACACACACACATGCATGCACGCACACAGACAGACAGACACACACACACACACACACACACACACACACATGCACATGCACACACACACACACACACACACACACACACACACACACACACACACACACACACACAACAAACACACACACAACAAAACACACACACACATACACACACACGTACACACACACACACACACACACACACACACACACACATACACACATGCATGCGTGCGTATGCCCATGTGCATGCACACACGCACACAAGCACACACACACACACACATACCTTTTCCCCTCTTTGTTTGTCCCTCTTCTCTCACTTCTCTGTCTGTCGTCGTTTGTCATCTTCTTCCTCTTCTTTATTTTATTCTTTGTGTTTTTTTTTTTTTGTTTGGTTGGTTGTTTTTTTTGTTTAACAGAGAGAGTGAAGTCATTTGGAAATAACAAAACGATAGTGTTTCAGTTTACAAGGCCTATGAGTCTTTTATTTTTCGAAGTGTGCTTGGAATTCTGAATTAAAAAAGCTAAGGGAGAGTTGGGGGGGTATTTATTTATTATAAGACCTGACTAATTTCTCTTTGAAGAAAGGGAAAGAGATATGTTTCACTCCCACAAATTAGCTAAATGCAAGTGTATCTGCTGTCCATGTTTGCAGTCTATGCAGCTTCATTCCCACAAATTAGCTAAATGCAAGTGTATCTGCTGTCCATGTTTGCAGTCTATGCAGCCTCACTCCCACAAATGAGCTATGTACAAGTGTATTTGCTGTCCATGTTTGCAGTCTGTGCACCCTCACTCCCACAAATTAGCTATGTACAAGTGTATCTGCTGTCCATGTTTGCAGTCTATGCTCCCTCACTCCCACAAATTAGCTAAATGCAAGTGTATCTGCTGTCCATGTTTGCAGTCTATGCTCCCTCACTCCCACAAATTAGCTAAATGCAAGTGTATCTGCTGTCCATGTTTGTAGTCTGTGCAGCCTCATTCCCACAAATTAGCTAAATGAAAGTGTATCTGCTGTCCATGTTTGCAGTCTATGCAGCCTCACTCCCACAAATTAATTATGTACAAGTGTATCTGCTGTCCATGTTTGCAGTCTATGCAGACCCTGAGTGATGAACTCCTCAAGTATGGCAGTGCCTGGAACAACATGAGTGTGGTGCAACAGAGGCGGACCGCCGCCTGTCTCCTGCTGGCCGTGGAGGAGACAGGGCTGATGGCTGCTAATACCATGGATGTTGGAACGTCCAACATCACCCGCAAGACCAACGTCGGTCAGTGCACTCTTTTTTGGCAGAATGGGCTTCGGTGTGTATGTTGTACAATGGTCTGCAGTGAGGGAGAAATATGATCATGTTTTGAGTTTTACTTGCTGCTTTGCTACACCTGCCTTCTGTGATTCTGTATGTGTTTAGATGTGTGTGTGTGTGTGTGTGTGTGTGTGTGTGTGTGTGTGTTGTGTGTGTGAAAAGAGAGAGTTTGGGGGAGCATGTTCTTTGTTCTTATCGATGAATTGTTCTGTGATGTTCTTTTTTTTTTTTAATGTTTTTTTTCTTATTGTGGACAAAACAAAGCATACCAGGGACTCATTGTTCCTGTTTGTACATGACCCCCCCCTCCCCCCCAATAATTTTTTTTTTTTAAAGACATAACATTCCTGCATTACCAGATTAATTTTTCAGAGCAGGAACCAGACTTAAAGTTTTTAAACTCAGTTACTTTTTTTTAAAATCATGCATACAAAGATTTGGTCTGAATCACCCCTAATTATGTATAAAATCATATGGATGTGGTTTTACTACATGTTGCATGTGTTGTTTTTGTTGTTTTTTGTTGTTGAAAACTTCGGACATTCATCTTTATTCCATAAATCTGTATACTCTCTATAATCTGAGTGCCATTTCCTGATGTCTTGTTCATCTCACACACACTACTGCTGAAGTTTCAAATAGGTACAGAAGCACCTTACTGTGTACAGCAGCTTTCTGAGCCACCAATATCTATTCAGCTGATACTGGGTTTCTGAATAACCCAAAATGTTGAATGCACTAGTCATTTATCAGTGTCATTCATAGTTTATACATTCTGCACGATCATTTTTGATGATTGCCAGTGACGTTGCAGATCTGACTTTTGGTGTGCATTTGGGTGGTAGTTTTCACAGTGAAATCGTATCATTTTGGTAAATTACGGTCTTCCAGCAATAAGCCCTGACTGCCTATTTCTTAAAATCTTTCTTATGCTGCTTGTAGAGTCAGAAGAAACCATTTTTGTTCTCCTCGACCTTTTCTGTCAACTATGAATGTTGAACTATGATGCGCTGCCATATTTGCCACAGTGATGAAGGTGGCAAACATTGACCTGCTGCATGGTCAGCCAGCCATGTTGGATGGGAGGGTGTTGAGAGGGCCCACAATGACCAAGGTCAACCAGTTCACCATACCTCCCGCTGTCTTGCATCAGGCCATGGAATATGATGATGGTAAGAAAGAGTCAACTGAACTGTTGTATTGTGTCCTTTTTTTTGTTAGAATATATTGCAGTATGAAATACATGTTTTTGTTCTTTAAAAAAAAAATTGTGAGGGAGTGGGGGGTAGGAGTGTGTGTGTGTGTGCGTGCGTGTGTGTGTGTGTGTGTGTTTGGATGATGGATGTTGGACCAGTTGGTCCTTTTTGTTGTTGTTTAGACATTTTATTTTCTTTGGCTGGACATCAAGCAGCAGCTTATTGTCATCTCTTCAAAAAAGCACTGAATAACTCCTCAACAAATAGCAAAAGAGAACAAAGAATCTTATTCAACTGAAATCAGATCTAACTGAACCAGAGTTCTCAAGACATGAAGCCACAGGCTAATGTCATCTTTTCAAAAAAGCACTGAATGACCCCTCAGAAATATAGCAAAAGATAAACCCAAAGTATCTAATTCAACTGAAATCAGATTCAACTGAACCTGAATTCGCTGGCCTTTTTAAACTGGCCTGCAACCATTAGATCCCATGCCAGGTTTTTTTCTCTCTCTCTCCATTCTCCAGACTCCTTCTCCTACAGTCTGTGTCGATAAAGTCATATTGATCAGATTATGAATAGAGCACATTCTTTAATTTTTACTGATGGGATTAATACTGGAGGCTGTTTTGCAACAACAAATCTTAGCATATTCATTCTTATTTATTATTATGTTTTTAATTTTCAATCCTCTTTCAGTGTCGGTGCCAGTAGTGTTTGTGGTGCTAAGCAACATGAGTGAATGGCTGGCCCCACGACCAAACTCGGGTTCCCTCGACAGCAACATCATTGATGCCAGACCACGGCGAGAACCGGTCCGGCGGATGGTCAATTCAGACATTGTGTCAGCCTCTGTGTCTAAAAAGCCCTTAAAGAACTTGGCAGAGCCAGTTATCTTCCTCATGGAGCACAGACAGGTTGGTCTGTGTGTGTGCGTGTGTGTCATGTCATTCATACAGAAAAAGAGAGCACTTTCTTCTTTTCAAAAGTAGATTTGGATATTATTGTCTCCAAAGAAAGCCATTTGATCACAGTCATTTTACTATATATGATGCAGAATCATTTTTTATTGTAACAATGCTTGGGGTAAGAAATGTTGCCATTTGAGAATAATATCTTTTTATCTTAAACTGGCAAGTTTGAAGATATTGTAGCCAGTTACATATATTGTAGCATCCACTTATCACACTGATTTTCAATAAAAGCTGTTGCGCATAGGTGATTTTAAATAATTGAAAAGACAGTCATAGTTGAAGTGGCTATTCTGGACAAACTGGAACTAAATTCCATGGCAAGAAACTGGATGGAATGAAATCAGTGTTTAATGGTTGATGTAGTGCATAAGCATATCTGCAGTAATGACATTCCAGTTTTTAAGTTACGCCAGATACATTAGTATGTCTTCATCACATTCCACTCACCAGGTAATGTCAGATATATTGTATGCCAGCTCATCACATTACATTTACAGACAGAAGAAGTTAGAACCATTGTTACATCTGCATTCATCACATTGTATGTATGTATGTGTGTATGTGTGTGTGTGTGTGTGTGTGTGTGTGTGTGTGTAAACCCACGTGGAATACATTGGTACATCTACACTCATCATACAGACTAAAGTCTTACATGGGTACATCTGTTCTCATCATGTTATACTTACATTACACTTAATACTAAAATAAGATAAATACTAATCTATATTTTCAGGTTGAATCTGTGGCCAATCCAAAATGTTCTTTCTGGGACACAGACTTGAGGTAAACCTGGAATGTCAAGCAGCTACCTGTATATTTTAATGCAATACACAGGATGTGTGTGTGTGTGTGTGTGTGTGTGTGTGTGTGTGTGGAGTGAGAGAGAGAGAGGGAGAAAGAGGGAGAGAGAGAAATGTGTTCCCTTTTAGAAGTCACCTAATTTGAAAACTGATTGCACGAAATGGGTGCCTTTTGCATTTTGATAGAACTATTTTGACTTGCCTGTCTCAACAAAAAGATTTTGGGAGAGGGAGCATACAGAAAGTCTGATTTTCTTCCCATTCTGTTCTCAACTGAGATATCTGGTCTGTGGAGTTTTGAATATTTGGGGGAAAATTGAGGGAATTACTGTAAGATAGAGACAAAAACTGAAAGCAAATCAAGACATGCTGAAAATTAAAGATGCCACTTGACTTTTACATTGGTTGATTTTCAACTGCCATCAGCTACCATTTTCTCTCTCTCAGCTACACTTGAAGAGTCTGAATTTTTTTTTTTTTTTTTTTTTGGATTTTTCCAACTGTACTGTGTGCTCTTCCATATTTGGTTATGGTTGAGTAGAAAAACAAATTACATTGGTTTAAAAAGAGTTATTCTCAACAAACATCTTGTGGAGTGAGCTTTCTTGAACTGTGTGTTAAAACACATCCTGCGGGGGCTTGTCCTCTATTTTCTACTTAGCTGTTTTCTTCTAGGTGTTGACTTAACTCACACTGAGCTCCAGAAATATTGAAGCATTGATCTTCCTCTTCTCCACCATCTCCTGGCCCTTACCAGAAGACTGAACACTTTGTGCCAGTCTTCCGCAGTGCCATCAGCTGACCACTGCAAGATGGACGGAAAAAAACAGTCCATCTCCTCATGTCTACTTCCTTTGATCATCTCTGACCCAACCTACCCGATGGCTTTTCTTTTTTTAACCTTTTCGGGGTGATGTGCACATCATTGTTAGCGAAAGCAATGACTGACTTCGACCCCATCTTCTCCCTTCACTAACGCTACTCCTGTGTCCCGATCATGCCCCAACTCAGCCACTGCTGGTGAAGTTCACCAGTGAAAGTAAAGATTCCTACTCAAGCCATTGATATTGCGGTAGGACTGGCACTCAGACCGCTGGTGATCTGAGCTCAAGCTTTTAGATAACACAGAAGGACTACTGGTTTTCTTCTGTCAGTGTCAGCACTGTCACAGAGACCTTACAAGCAGCTCAGATTGAAAAGGACTGAACTGAAGTAGCTGCCTAGAATTGTAACATAGCAGACTGTGTAAACTTGAAAAAAAAAATGATCACAAGTATATGTGTGGTTCATCCATTCTTTGTATTAGGAATAAAGAATATCATTTCTATGAGTGCCATGGTTTTACTCTTTCTTCAGTTCAAGGTTGGAATAGAAAAAGAACGTTTTCTGATTGGTAGAAAATTTTCTTTTCATGGAATTGCATGTACTGCCCTCTTGCCCCAGAAAGAGCAGATATATTATCCACAGAAGAAGCTGTCTGAGGGAAAAAGAAGCGCATTACAGAATGGGATAGGGAAACGATTCACTTTGTAAAGATTCCCATTTTTGAAAGAAATGTTTGTTTGAATATTTCTCTTCTCTTTTAAAGATTACCTCTCTTTAGAGATCCGTTTTAAAAGAAATTGTTATGTCATGTAGAGCTGCCTCTGTACAGTTTTTCTCACTGCTGCCTGGCAGTGCCTGTCAAGCGGAGGGTTGATGGGTAGTATTGAGGAGCAACAAGACACACACTTGCTGTAAGGTGACCATATCACCAGTTTTGCTTCCTCAGGGATTGGACCGGAGACACCTCTCTGGTTGAGAACTGTGCTGGTGGTGTAAGTTGCATGTTGTGTGTGGTGTATGTGTTTCTCATGAACGTGTCGTGTGCGTCTTTAGTTAATGGTTTTGGGTGTGTGTAAGAGTAGGGGTGTGGGGAGGGTCTTTAGTATAGTGTGTAACTTATGTTTGGAGGCATGCTGTTACTACAATGTAA